>MJUU01034634.1:1697-34059 GCA_002080025.1 Modiolus philippinarum
TTAACTTCAAGTTAACTTAGAACTGTCTCCAAGTTAACTTGGAGTTAACTTGGATGAGAGGTTATGACTGCACCCAACTGTATCTAAAAAAAACGAGATCATCAGCCTATCATTTTTTTTTCACTCAAATAACTTCTTTTTTAATTTTCTATCAAAAAACACATTTATTTGAAATCCTTTTTATTTTCAAATGGAGTAGCTAACCCCCTTAATGAAATCGTTTGATGCTCAGAAGATGTTCGTCTCTACTCATTGTTTGGTAAGGAAAATAGGAAAAGCAACATGAACTTCGGTATTTTGTTTTTTGTAATCACTGGCTCGGTGCCACTGCTGGTGGACTGTTACTCCCCGAGGGTATTATTCACCTTCCCATTAGTCAATACTTTAGTGCTGACCCGAAACCGATTTTATTTGGAAACTTGCAGAATCTATTTTTTGTCGATTTTGTTGAAAACTAAGGAGTATCTCTCTAATGCAAAGCTCTAGACCTGTCTTTAGCTGATTTTGGCTTCGTTATGTTGGTTTAATCAATCGCTGGTTTTGCTACTCTACACTCTAGATAAAAAAGAATTTCTTCGGTTTGGGAAAGATAAATGTACCTCGAGTTGTGAATGAAAAAATCTATTAGACTCCACGCATTTAAGTAAAATCCGTAATGTAGTAAAAATAATTTAAATAGTTAAAGCTAAATGTGTATTGATTTACATACATTTACATTACCTGGTTAATGTAAACACAATCTTGTGGAAATCAACAATAAATTGTGTAAGGTAAGCAATACAAATACACCACCAGCAAAACACATATACGACTTACAATACACATAAACAACCAACAACCAATTCTGTAACAAGTAAATAACATGATAAACGAACCATTAGAAACGAACAAATTTGAATGTAAAATCTGATCTGTCTGGAAGAAACGTACAAGATGAAATGGTATGTAATCATCTATTTGTTCCACCTGACAAAAGTTGCTTTGGAACAAATATTATAAACATTTGCATAATATTTCTTCCTTTTGGAACAAATGTTATATAATGTTATTGTACTATGTGTATGTGTTTTGTATAGTGCCCTCACGGGCCCATTTTTATGGACAATAAAATTCTTCTTCTTCTTCATTTATTCCGTTAGTACAATTCTTATGCAACATTTTTTCCTTTGGAACAAATCTTGTGGTGGAATTTATATTCTGTTACAGGTATGATCTGGCATAAAGAACAACGCGTGGGATAGAATGTCCTTCTCATCTTAAAGAAGCAAGAGGACTATTCAACACTTAAATTCCAGTTATTGGTCAGTATATTTTGCAGATTTTAAGCCCTTGAGGATATTTGGTCTCTGCAAAATGTTTCATTTACTTTGATATCATATATTTTGATATTTTTCGTCTTTCAAATATTTCATTTTATTTGCGCTGATGCATTATTATACATTCTGCCTAATAAATTGAAATATTTGGATTAAATTGTTGACGTTTTATCCATTTGCTGACCCAATTGACCTCCGTTGTCATGGAAACCATTTCGGCATTTTCAAAAAACTCTTAAATAGGCACCTTTTAAACCCAAATATTTCAATGAAGACCAGTGCGTATCCGATGTAATTTTGTATGAGGTTTAACTGTTTTTATTTGGTCAACTATGCTCCAAATGCACAAAGTAAAAGTTTTTTTTTTATAAAATGTTATATCTTCATTAAAAAAAATATTTGAAAAGCAAATATTTAAGGTGTCTCAGTGGTATTATTCCACCATGTTTGTCCAATAATTGTTCATTTAGGTTTCATTCATTAAGAAATTGAACAAAATAGTTATTTAAAATGAAAAGAAAGTTCAAATGTATTTAAAATTTATATTCCTAATCATTTTTATAACATTTTTATTACAAAAATGTGAGTTAAAACACATGAGCGGTAAATCTGTTGCTGGATTTACATAACACAGAAATTATTCAAGGGAGATAATATGATAAAATATTTTAACAAAGATATCACTAGAGAAATGAACATTTTGCAATTTTTCTGTCTTATTTCAACGGTGACCCCTAATTTTTATTTTTTATATGTAAACTATATAATGATAATTAAACACATGCAAAGTATGAAAAAATTCTATAATAGATTTTTAAAACTCATTTTCCCTATCATTTCTATGTAAAATTCTGAAATTTTCAATTTCAGATTTTGCGCTTTAATGGACGGTGACCCCCAAATTTTATTTTACAATTTGAACAATAAAACAATTATGTTTCTACACAGAACATTTTACAAAATTCTATAATAGGAAATTAATACCCTGCAGACACCTTAAGGGTTTTTGAAATGACCCATAATTACCAACACAGTAACCATTTCAACGGAGACTAAAAATAACAAACTAGCATTTTTTATGACTTATGGGTTCATTTCACACTGATATGAATGAAAATCGGCTAAATCTGTCACATAAAGTGTCCATTTAACTAGTATGTCAATCGTTCGAAGAACAATTGATAGGTCTTTCCCAATGTTGCGTCAGAATGTTATCATTATTGATTCACAGGGAAAACCTATATTCTAAGCTTGATATGTAAATTTATAGACTCTCTAACATAAAATACATTTTTTTCAAAGTGTCCTTGACATTTGACCTTGATGTCATTTTGAAGGTCAAGTCTACCTGAACATTTTTTGTATTGAATAATTGTTTGTATCTTCAATGGTATTTGGAGCATTGAGCAATAGGCAAAAAACCCCAAATTTAGACATCAAAAATCAGTTTTTGGTCCATAGGCCCAAAACGGTTGGTCCAATGATTTTGGACCCATGTAACAATTGTAGGTCTCAACAAGACACACATTTTCTCCATTACATTTAATCAGCTATCTGTTACGGTTTCGGAGTTTATGCGCTAACAAGTCTAGAGGTCAAAATAAAGGTCACCGATGACCTTTGACCTTGACCTTTTCAAATAGCCCCCGGGGAACCATGAACAATGCTGTAGTTCTCATGTCTCTATCACTTCCGATTTGCGAGAAAATCATTGTTAAAAAAGCATCGAATGGTCCATCGGACAGTTTCGGACCAAATGTAACAGATCTTTGTCATGACCTAACAAACATTTTTCTAATTACACTTCATCAGCTATCTATTATGGTTTGCGAGTTTATCTGCTAACAAGGTTTACCATGTTTGGTGATATAACTCTATTACTAAAAATAGATCGGGTTCACAGGGTCAGGCTGGTCTATTCCAGCCATTTCTGATTAATGGTACCAAGTATCAAAGTGATGTCTTTTAAGACTTTTTTACGAATGTTGGAAGAAAAAAAAGGAAAAAAAAATAATAATCAGAAGAAATACAAGAAGGTCTTTCCACCGAAGTGGGAAAGACCTTAATAATCAGAAGAAATACAAGAAGGTCTTTCCACCAAAGTGGGAAAGACCTTAATTATGTAGCTTACACAGAATCTATGTAGATATTGTGTTATGGGGATTATTTTCATGATGCAACAATAGGTTATGAATTTACATATACATATACTAGATTGTCGTAAAGTGATATAATACTCTAAACGCTTGAGTTCTTTCAAAATGTGTCCTACGTTTCATTTATTGAAAACTATACATGATTATTCAACCTTATAAAGATACGTTCTTATTATCCTTACCCTTCCTACAATATATTTGTACCTTCACGTACACTATATTGGAAAAGTTTTATTCTTGCATTTTTAACAAGTCAGGATGTCCGATACAAATATAATCCATGTGGAACTACCTTTCATTTAGACCCTGTCAGTCGCGATCGATACGTTTGTTTTCTCTTTTGCCAGTATTTTTATATAGACATGTTTTTTAGCATAGCAAAACAATATAGCTTCTGCAGTAGAATTAAAACAAATTACTGAACTGACATAATTGTAACTATTGGTTTTTTTCAGAATGGATCAAAATATATATTGTGCTGGATGTCTTAGAGACAACGAAGAGACTAATGCTACTGCTTGGTGTAGTGACTGTGGTGAATTAGTTTGCAAACCATGCGGAAGGGTGCATGCGCGATTTGCCATTCCACATAAAGTTGTACCCGTTCAAGAGGCAACACAACTCCGTTCATCCCTTTTATATTTGTCTAGAAATTGTGAAACTCATTCCGATCAAAAGATTATTCTGTTTTGTATTCAGCATGATAAAGCCATATGTGCTTCTTGTGTTCCGGAGAAACACCAGACCTGCCAATCTGTAATTGCAATCGAGAAGGCCGCGAAAGGAGTCAAGACTGGAAGTGCCTTTGATGACGTTCAACGGAGGCTTGAAAGCTTAACAAATGTAGTAGAAAGCATGATAGAAAATTGTACTCGAACCTCGTCAAAGCTAGACGAAAACCATCAACAAATACAAGAGGAGATATCTAAAATTCGAATGAAAATTAATCTGCATATAGACAAAATTGAACAAGAGCTAAGAAACAAACTTCAAACACTTATTGAAAAATCAAAAGAAAAGTCTAATAAGTTACAAAGTAAACTTCAAAAAGATTTGGAAGAAATAGAGCAATGGAGACACGATATTACATCTCTAAAAGAACACGGGTCAGAAATTCACTTGTTCCAAAGTGTGAAATATTTAGATAACAAAATACATAAACAGGAAACGGAAATTCGAAATGTTGGAGAGAAAAACATATTACAAAAACTGGTTTTCTGTCCAGGAAAAGCTGTTTTGAATTTTGAAGCACTGGTGCCATCATTTGGTATATTAGAGCAAGAGAAGATCCAACAGGGCAAAAATGCAAAATTAGAACAGGAAAAACAAAGCCAGTTTGTTACACAAAAGGAAACAATTAAACTGCTTTCATCATTTAAGATGTCGCAGATAGAACAGGGATGCTGCTTTAAGTGTGGTTGTTTCCTTCCAGAAGGTGGAATACTACTGGGAGATTCTCTAAGCGGTTATATATACATGTGTGATCCTGATGGATCTAAAGTCCGGGAAATAAATACGACATATGCTCCACTGGCAGTGACGTTATATGACGCTAGCCGTGCCATTGTTGCTTTGCACCAAATCGGGGTCCAAGTTATTCACTTGGACAAACTTTCATGTGGTGCGTTGATCGCAAATTATCCCAATGTTTCGTACGTTGCAAGTTTAAATGAGACTATTTGGTATAGTGTTGGAATAAGAGGACTGTACCAATGTGATATTAACGGAAAAGTTCTTAAACAGATAAGACCAGAATGTTGTTTAGACACATTTTGTCCGAATGGTAGAAGTGAACTTTATTGTACATCTTTGAACGGCTCGGGAGAAACAATTTATGTTGTATCACCTGATGGTAAAACCAGTAAATTTTATGAAAATCGAGAAATTGAAAAAGCTGGCGGAGTGGTCATCAGTTCAAGCGGAAATTTGTTGGTTTCGAGTTGGCGTCATAACAACATTCATATGATATCAAAAGATGGACAAAGTAATGAAATAATTCTTTCAGCTGATGACGGCTTAAAGTCTCCATGTATAAAATCGTATTGTAGGAGGACAAAACAACTGTTGGTAGCTAATGAAAATGAACGCACTGTACAAATATACCAAGTATATCAATAAAATACAACATTTCTTACTTTAAAACTTTTATGGTGAGCTTTTATTCTTGTTTGGATTGTTTGTATTTTTTGTGGGGTACAAACTCAAAGTGCATTTCCGTCCTTTCTTTCCATGTTTCGTTCTTTCATTTTTCTGGTTAAAACTTTGTTTGCTTGACTTCTTTTGGTCTATATTGTTTTATTTATTTATCTGTTTTATTTTTATTCTTTCATTTCTTTTATCCCTACGTTCATTCTCTTCAGACATATGCTTATCTAAAATATCGCCTCTCCTATACGCCTCGACTTTAATTTGTCGATTAGCTATATTTGGTCGAAGGGAAATTAATTTAATTTCAACATCAAAGAGTTAACTGGTATGCTAATTTAGATTATCTCCCCTTTGACAATATATAGGTCCGAGACCACAGTTTTTTGTTTTTTTTTGTTTTCATTTTTCCATAGGGTTACATGTGAACATTGTCAAGGATAAAATCAATGCCGCAAAGTTAATGGTTTTGGCCTATACCATTCTCGTCCTTCGACTGTTATCATATCTAAAATTAAGTGAATTCTAGAGGCTCCTTTTTCCTTGACAGCCTACAACATTAGCGTACCGTAGTTGATAAGTCCAGAGATTTCCGAAAATGAAAAAAAGAAAACTCTCTCTTCTTGCCTCAATACAAATTCCTGGTCAAATATCATTGAGACTTTTTTAAACAATGTATTTAGAGCCTATAGTCTAAGTTAGCTATATATAGTTAAAGTGGAGATAATTTCAAAATCAAGTGAGGTAACTGATTTGCTAATTAAACTAAATCTCCACTTCGACTATATATATAACTAACTTGGTACAGTACGATGGCCGAGGTGAGCCGTACAGAAAATTATTTTTCGAAGCGGAAGTAAGATATCTTTTTTTAAATTTGTACATGTACAAATGAACAAAGTGGCAAATGTAAAAAAAAAGTAGAATTTTGTTTATATACTTTTTTTTTTATTTTGTATATGTACAAAATGACAAAATGACAAATCTAATTTTTTTTGTACATGTACAAAATGACAAATTCAATTCTCACTTACATTAAAAGATAGGGTATTAAAATACTTGTTGTTTTGCTGGGAACCGGGTCAAACCGACGACAAATATTAGAGGCTCCTAAGGGGTTGAGTCAATGTGCAAATGCATAAAAATGTAAACAGAAACATAGACCTCATTCATTAATTTCTATTATCTACGTCTGGTAAGGAAAAAAAACATTATTGGAAGGGCTTGGGTCTCTGATGATGAATACGGCCCTGATCAATATTATGGAAATTAAACAGTTATTGATCTAAACAGGTATTCGAAACATCAGGTGGATCGGATTAGATTCTCATAGATTGGTTTTATTGCTGAAGCTGAATGTCTGATTCAGTTTACTACAAACTTAAACAAAAAGATATCAGCTCTTTTGTACATTTGTCATTTTGTACATTTGTACATGTACAAAACTAAAAAAAAATATATCTTTAAAATTTGTCATTTTGTCATTTTGTACATTTGTACATGTACAAAATTAGAAAATATATATATAAACAAAATTCTACTTTTTTTACATTTGCCATTTTGTTCATTTGTACATGTACAAAATTAAAAAAAATATATATATAAACAAAATTCTACTTTTTTTACATTTGCCATTTTGTACAAATTAAAAAAAAAGACATTTTACTTCCGCTTCGAAAAATAAATTTCTGTACGGCTCACCTCGGCCATCGTAGTACAGGGAGATAACTGACCGATGTTTCTCCTTTCGTATGCAATAATGTAAGCCTGTCATATTTCTTAACTTGCTTTTCACATTTAGTTGTAATGCTATTTTTCTGTATTGAATTGACAAACAAACCGCCTTCTTCAAATACATCAGCATTAAACAAATAACATGCAAAATCTTCGTAGCTTTTCCTTATGCACAACAAACTCCTAATGACGTATTTTTGCTGTAATTGATGTTCCAAAAGAACAGTAAAAATGAAAAATTATTGCTCTACTGATGAACCATACACAATGTACATTCAAGTTTAATTGTTAAATTTATACAAGTTTCACAAGTTTATTGATAACACTCAGACACAAAGTGTAACATGAGGTCAAACAATATAAACATACATAGACATGGCGAAATGTACAAAAAAAATAATTGCTTTGAACAGAAGCCTCAAAATGATAGCATTGCTTGTGAATGATGTTTATAGTTAAAACAAAATTGATGACGATCTGAAGTTTCAATTTAAAAAAAAATGTTCTTTTTGTCAAAAATGATTAGCAATTCTGTTTTTAATGTGCATTATACCACATAATTTATTTTACAAGACTGGTTTTGTGTAGTGAAAAGATTTGCTGGAAAATCATAAAAATATTGAGAAAAATACCACGTTAAAAGGCTGCACAATAAAAACTATATTACAGATACATGTACAGTATACTGCATTAAATTTTGAAATGATCTAAAGCGTTTAAACAGAATAGAGAATTTCTGGCACAACTTATTCAGATTGGTGTATATTGTTCATGAACAGCTCTGTATTTTGCTCAGGTACAACAATGTACTTAGTATAGTTTCTCTGCACAGTTCTGTCATAAATAGGCTCTTTGGCTTACCGTTTCTCTTTGCATTTTTTTTACTTTGTACAGCCATTGGATATTGTGTTGAACTTGTATGCCGATGTGCACTAAATAGTAAGCCTATGTGAACTGTTCCAAGCTTAGAGGAAAGGTTGGTGTCAAACTATGAACATAATATTGTTAGAATAAGCAGTAAATATAAGTGTTTTATTATATACTTCTAATCAAAAGAAACGTCCGCTCACGCTTTTGAGGAATATAATTTAAAATAAAAGCACTATTTTTGTTCCCTTTAATTTATTATAATTTTTAGCAACACTCGATTCTAATTTTACTGTGGAAAAGAACACTTCCGGTCAAAATTAAGAGAACTTCAAGTTGATAGAATCAAGGCATAAATGAGCATTAGCAGAAAGTCGAAAGGATATTTTTGTCCAACAAGAACAACATTCACACAATGAATGTGTTATTTTGAATTAATCGATACTTCAAAGAATTTTCGAAAACGAGGCTCTCGCTTACTGAATAAGATCTGACAGTTTTTACCACTTGGAGTATTTGTTGCAGTGGGACGTTATATTAAGTGAAATGAGACTCTAATTTGTTTAGAAATCATCACCGAGTTAGCCGAAATTCGTCGAATACAAAAAATTTCGGAAAACGGGTGAAGTCATGACGTCAAACTGTAAAATGTCAAAACTCCAGAATTCGACCTTGACTTTTTTATGGGAATTTATGTTTTCGGATAGGTTACCAATAATATATTGATTTTATCAACAAATATATAATTTCAATCCGATCGCCATTGACCTAATGTTGAAATGCGCAAAAATGTTTTGATCACTATTTCTGAAAATGTCTCTCATGAGCACCGACTAAAGTTTGTCATAACAAATATGCGAGGAACGAATAAAAATTGGTTTTTTGCGAAGTAAACAACAATAATTTTAGTTATATTACCCCTATCAGAAAATATATTGAGGATCATAATAGGTGGGCGTTTCTTTTGTTGATTAGTATATAATGCCAGTATTTTTACTATATCAAAAATTCAACGAACAAAAAAAGGAAAGAAAGATTGGTCCACAACTCTATTAGAAAGGTTTTATGTGTGTGTGTGTGTGTGTGTGTGTGTGGATGGGTGGGTGACTAGTCTGAGAATCGGTGCAACAACAATAGTCAACCGCATATAAAGAGGTCGATTTAAAAATGTTTAACCAGACTTAATAGACACAAATGTGATATTTAAAGTTTCCACACGGGTGTGTATAAGAATAATGGTATCATCACACTGATCATATAAATATTGATATGAATAAATTGTACATACGGGTTTCTTAAGGGATCATTTTCTGAAAGCACAGATAAATATACACCGATAATTATCATTTAGTTGACGACTGGAAAACGAATAAGGTAAATATAAATGAAGAAAATTTTATAACATCTCAATCTTGTCAATAGTTGAGAAGAAGATTTATTCTAAAAATGAACTATGGATATTCGCAGCGAAATTTTTTGGGCGAATTTCATCCGGATAAATAATATGCTTGTTTTTTTTTTTTGTTTTTTGTTGTTTTTTTTTGTTTTTTTTATTTTCTCGGGCATTAACTGTACAAAATTCATAGTTCTATCCATTAAAAATACGATATTGGGTACATTTTGTTAACAAAGGAGCTTTTCTGTCACAAAGAAAGCTGTGTCAAAGGGTTTGTTCTTTTCCTTGATTGTTCTACAGTTTTAGAGGCGAAAGCACAAGTGTTGAAAAATAGGCATGTATGCTCTCTACATATATACACTAGATGTCTATATATAGAAGTCTATAGACTTCAGTTATGTTATTCTTGAAAGAATTTGTCATATGGATTTACTATCATACTTTCATATTTTGGCTTTGAAAATTACTTTTGAAATTAAATTAAGTTTATTAAGAAAAACGAAATGCAGAAATGTTGGTCCCAGAGGAATTTATTTACTCTACATTAGTATTTCTGAATAATTGTTTTCCTAGAATAGGTAGTTTTAACCATCGAGCAAAGATATTCCTTAAACTTTAATAACCGTTTGTTATGCGAATAAATATTACAAACAGTTCTAAATTATTTCTGTGGTAGATGCACCAAAGGCTTTTATGAAAGGGATACTCAGCATACTGAACTGAACGTGCTCTTTCATCAGGTATGCTGGAATGCACGTTTTCTTCCACCTGCCGTGCTGGAATTAGTGTATTCTTCTACCTAGCATGCTAATTAATGACAAATATTTGTAGACAGACATTGCCCGGTTATACTTTTTCCTCAATGACGGCTCCCGACAAGTGTTGCTTCAATGCTGCGATTGATGTTGCTCAACACTATTATTCTCTTTTTGATACCCTGGTGCTTTCAGCTGGATATTTTATGAGCATCGCCCAAGTTGGCACTCCCTGGCGGATGGGGAGCAAGGGAGTGACCTTGATATAATTTTGTCAAGAATACCGCTTAAGTGCACGCTACGGGAATTCTTGATCTCGCTTGAGGGGGTGAATATTGTTCACCTCTTGTTGAAGACCCTCATGCGACATCAAGAGATGAAGACAGGAATAAAAGCCATGTCCTTGATAAACTGGAATTTTCTATGTATCGTGTGCGGTTTTGTCACATGTACATTCACTCCATATCCTTTCATTTTTCCTATTGAACAAACTAATCTTTCACCCATTACGATTTGAATTAACTATTCTCCCACCTCGGACAAGGGAATCCATTGATTTCGCGATGAAAGATTTTTCTGTCTTATACAGGGGGTGTAAGACAAGCTACACGCATTTATTCCCGCCAATATCTTATAATTAAGATATACTCGGCTATAGAAAAAAGAAGGGAAACGGGGAATGTTTAAGTCTACATATATCGAAAAGTATATCATTTAATACAATTGAAAAGAATATTGATTGCCTTCGAACGACCAAAAATGAACTAAAACTCGCCATAAAGGCGTTAATCTTTTGCACTGAAATAACCCCGGACTCGGACGCGTGCTCCATGCTTTATGACGTCGTGAAAAGGGAAGTAATTCACTGATGTCAACAATGGCGTTCTGGTGGTGATTTGTTTGATTTTTTGGGGTGCTTAGGGGGAGAAAAATAATCAAACACNACAAAAAAATCTCAGACACCCTCGGGTAAGATTTCTAGCGTCTCGGACTCAGCAAGCTTCGTCAGAGTACATGAAATCTTACACTTGGGTGTCTGAGACTTTTCTGTCTGACCCTTGCCCTGGTGTTAGATTCTGATATTCTTTCACTCATCAGGATTGGAATGAACTGTTCTTTCACACATGAAGCTGGAATGAACATACGTTGAGGAAGTAATACATGTTTCAGATGAAGTAACTCGTAGGATGGATTTTAATTGGTTTTGTATAAGGGTTAGCAAAACAACGGCAGAAGAAAACCGAAGGAACAAAGAACAAAATTGCATAAATCAAAGTCAAAAGACAAGGCAAATGGCATTATGTGATTGTCTTGGTTTTGAATGTTTCTTTTTGTTATTTTCTGCGTTTTGTCGCTGTCTAACGTCATTGTTTTTTGTGTACTTGTTTAACCATGTCTTTGGACTTCGTTTTTTGTTTGTTTATTTGTTTGTTTGTTTGTTTTTTGTAATTATCAATGCTTTGTTCCTCCGGTAATCTACTGCCATTGTTTGAGAACAGTCAGTTTCGATAAAAAAGGCATTAAAAATATGATAATGGAATACAACATAAATGATTGCACATACTGAATTTTTAACATCATTCTCACCATTACCGGCATCCCAATTAACAAGGGGAACGATTAGACTCAGCAAAGAAACAATGAAATAAATGTTTCAATGTTTGTAAAAAAGAATTTCATGATTATCAATTTCTTCTTTGAGTTATAGTCTTCCAAACGTTTAGATTTTATCTGCACTGAAGAGACATAAGTTGTCGAAATGCGCATATACAGAAATTAAATTCACAGTGACCTCGGTATTTAGTTATTTCACAGACATAACCCTTTTGATTACGTTTCGCGGTTTATATGTAACCTTTGGGCAAATCAAAGTTGAATCTCAAATTTAAAAAATCTGTAAAAAGCTCATCTTGCTTCTTGAGGGTGTTGTTTTGATCTGAATTCTTGTTAGGGTTGTAAATCTTCAAAGCATGCTCCAAGCCTATGTCTTCGCATGTCTGTAATACTATCAATCCAGACGCTGCAATACAACCCCCGAGTCTTTGAAAATTTTATGGTAAAAATACTAAAATACCGAAGTTGCATAATAAACGGTAAATTTAGTTATAATGTACACGTGTTTCAAGGAGTAACCTCTCATCAGCAGCATTAGAATCAAATAGTATGGAAAGCCTTTATAAAAAAAATGCAAAAATAGGTGAATACTACTTACAGTCTACGGATCGTTGCTGTCTTTGTTTAGCTGAAAAGCATGCTTAAAGTCTCTTTCTTAGCAGCTCTACAAGAATACTTAATCGGACTAAACCACAACACTTTCTGCAAGTTAAAAAATTATTAATTATTTTTTATTATATTTAAACATTGCGAAAACATCAAAATTAAGAAATATTCCGTTTTGCTGTCAACATGACACGTATACCTAAAAATATTCAAAATAGAGGACGCTGCGAAATGGGTAAGAAGTGGAGCTGCATTCTATGACTTGTAGACAAAATCTGCGGTATACTTGATAAATACTAAAATACCCAAGTTATTTCAAGGAGTAGCATTAAAATCAAATACTTTGGTTAATTTTTGTGAAACAAAAGGTGCAATATTCATGTCAGATAAGTGTGACTAATGGGCTGGTGAACACCCTCGAGGACCCACTTGTATATTTTGTAGTAGCATTGACCCAGTGGCTTGAAAATACAAAAAAAACCAAGTTGCATAATAAGCAGTGCTTTTTTCTATGCTGTACACTTGTTTCAAGGAGTTATCTCTCACCAACAGAATAAATTAAAATAAAATTAATGAATACAAGCAATAATTTAATACAAGTTAAAGATACACAAAACGAGTTCTCCATGAACGGGGAAATATAGTTTGGATTTTGATGAAATTGAAAACAATAAAACATAGAGCGCAAACAACGTGAAGTTAAAACTAAAACAGAAATTAAAACAATCCGAGCTAAAGGTTGATGATATCGGGCAATGGCAGAATGATGCTGCTTCATTAAAAAGTGGTGCATTTGTTTCAGGCTGTGAGGCATTTGGATATCAAGACCCACAACAATGAAGAAGTTAGACATTTTTGAACAATAGCTAGTGCAAAACAGAGTTCTTCCCTTTGAAAGATTCAAGTAAAATTCAAAGTATAGTGTTCGTGTACGGGAGGGTCCGAATGGTTGAAAACAGTGGACAATCCGACCATTTAGAGCAATTTAAACAAGATCAACAGCATACGGGTGCTGCTAAATCAAGTGTTACAATTTCAGAATCAAATTCATTTAAATGTTATGTGCTAGGAGACGACGCGCACATAATAGCTGGTTGTTTCGCTCCAGGAAGTAAATTATTTCTTTGCGATCTATATGGTAAATGTTTATACATTTGTAATCATGATGGATCAGATTCAATTAAGAAAAGCTTTGAGTTTACCTTAACACAAATTACAATGTACGATACAAACCTTGCCCTGATTTCGACGGAAGAAAAGGGAGTGATTTTATTTGATGTTTTAACCCTTACATTGGGTAAACATCTAGCAGATGGTGGCTGGTGGGATGTGGCAAGTACCGGGGATAACATTTGGTTACGAGATGATAGGAAAGATCTCTCACTAATTGATATTAATGGAAAGGTTATAAAGAAAATGGTAACTGATTCCTTTATTGAAAATATTTGCGCAAGCACTGCTAGTTCTAATCTATATTATTCTGATGGAAGGAACTCTGTATATATGGTTACACCGGAAGGACATGAAAAGAAATTGCATGAAAGTGCTGATCTCAACGTTGCATGTGGACTTTGTACGGACGAAAAGGGTAACATATATGTTGCAGGGAGACATTCAAATAACATTCATAGAATATCAAGTGATGGTAACACTGCTGAAATCTTTCTTACAGCCAAAGATGGCCTTTATTTGCCTGATGGTCTTGCATATAATACCAGTACTGGAGAACTTTTAGTCATAAACAACTGCATGTCTATAGTAATTTACAAGTTATTGTTACAATAATACGAAAAGAAATAGAAATGTCATGCTCCACACGTTCTGAACATATTTCAAAGACAACAATACGAATATGGGCTTGTAACTTGATATTAAGACAGATGTCCTTTTTGGTACAATATCATCATGCAAATAATAATTCAAGTATATGAGAAGAAAATCGTAAAATGATCAATTCATTTCCAATCATAATAAAGGAATTTATGGCCGAGTTAACAAATTGATAGGTTTCGCTAAAATGTCCAATCACAACTTAATTGGACGACAGTTTTTTAAATGATTACTTTTCAAAGGCACAATTTTTAGCCGAAGAGTTGAAGAATATTTGTTACAGTACAAATTGGAATCCAGTAAGATCCAGAATCCACCTAGTACAAACCAGAATTCTAATTTCTACTGGCACGATTTAAAATTCTGATTTGTACTGGATTATTTCTACTCGGAGAAATTCAGATATCCCGGTTTTTTCTAGGAGGATTCAGGATCGTACTAAATATTTAGTACGATTCAGAATAATACTGGATATTTTGTTTAGTAGGGTTCTCGATAGTACTGAAATGTAATAGCCAAATAATGTTTGATTATTTTAAAAGAAATGAAGTTTTCATAACATTTTTGGTAGTAAGACATCATTGTGCTATTTTAAAATAATTTGGTAGTAAGACATCATTGTGCTATGGTAGTAAGACATTGTGCTTTGGTAGTAAGACATCATTGTGCTAATTTGGTAGTAAGACATCATTGTGCTATTTTAAAATAATTTTTGATTATTTTAAAAGAAATGAGGTTTTCATAACATTTTTGGTAGTAAGACATCATTATGCTATTTTAAATATATTTGATTTTATCCATTATTTAAAAATATTTTTTGCACAGTGAACAAAATGAATATATTGTTATTTTGATCACAATACAGAGATATAAACATACTAATTTTACATATAATTTGGAAATTAAAGTCGATAAAAGGGTCTGGACAGGGGGAATAATCATATGATACCATGTCTGTATATAAAGGTTTTCAATTTAAAAACAAAATGGCACCATTTGAAGTTTTTGGTTTTTCAGATTAAGTTATTTTGGAAACATGCATGGTGACCCATATTTTTTTTTTTGAGATTTTAATCGCATTAGATGAGATCTTAACGAGATCTTGAAATTTCGATTTAGGCTTCAAACTTCTGCATGATAAAACAATGAAATGACATATGACACAATTTAATAATATTTAACTGTTAATGTATTACAGCATTGCCAGAACTCTGTCTGTGACGTAATGATTGAGAATATAGTGATGGCAAGAATTCTCATTTTATGAAGAATATCATATGGTGATTCTTTTTCCACAGCAGTAAAATGCCGAGTGTGTTAAATTTCCGAAAGAAGCGTCCCAGAGAACACAAATGCATTAAATCAACAAAATCAGTCTCTTAAGGATGTAGTAAGGTGAAATTATCTACGATTTTAAATTGAAGCTATAAATAGAAAGAGCATTATTGGTAGGTTATGGACCTGGTTTTTAAGATATTTCACATTTAGAAAATGGCGCGGAAATGCTCTCTTGGACTTTTACCTAAGTATAACATTTAATCATTACTAATTTCTTTCACATGGCAGGAAAATCTACAATCTAATGACATCTTGCTCAATGACCTTCAATGAGGTACATTGTACTGAAGCCTTTGATTACTAGAAAATTGGGTGTTATGGGGCAAAAAATATTACATAATAATAATGGATAAAATCCGAGAAATCAGAATGACTTTTATGAATTTCAAAAACCTCACCTTACTACATCCTTAATAACATTATTTTAGTATGCCATCTTAGGGAAAAAATCTTATTATATTCATAAAATTTTAATCTGTGACAGATTTAATGTTATGATTCCTTCCGAGTTAATTTGTTCTAGCAGTTTTGATCTTTTATAATCATAATTCCTGCAGTGTGAGGACTAGAAGATTTGAACTATGCAAATAAATGTTAACCTTTTAAGAATCAAACTTTCAATACGATATCACCAAAAAGATGCCAGGCCATAATTTTGACCCACAGCCAACATAACTTTTGTTGAACCTATCTAATACCAATTGATTTGATGTAATTTAGTAGGATCCAGAATTCTTCTTATACAATTCAAGATGTCTCAATTTATCCTCGTAGAAATAGGAATTTCAGTTTACACTGGATTTAATCCAGTACAAATCAAAATTCTAATTTGTCCCAGTAGAAACTAGAATTGCAATTTGTACTAGGACGATTCTTGATCATACTTGATTCAAATTTGTACTGTAACATATACATGTTTACAACCTCATTATAATTTGTACTGTAATATATACATGTATACTTCATATAATTTGTACTGTAATATATACATGTATACTTCATATAATTTGTACTGTAATATATACATGTATACAACCTATATAATTTGTACTGTAATATATACATATATACAAATTCATATTGACAAAGTAAATAAAAGAAGGTTTTTCTCGGTGCATTTCATTTGCGCGAATAAGCCTTTCAATTGCTCGGAAATAATCTTTCAATTGCACAAAAAACACATTTCATCTGCGCGAATTAATTTTTAACCTGTCATTTACTTGTAATTAGTCTGTAATTTTATAACTTATCTACTATTGCCGGTAACCTCTGCCGTTAGCAAGCAAGTATCCAATATGGAAGTATTGATAGCCATTTATTCAAGGAATATTTGAAAGGGGAGGGTCGAACATACAACAGCTTTCCAGGACAAATGGGGATAGCAGGCCATATTTTGTCATTTTTTGCCCCCCCCCCCGACTCCGCCAATTAATATTGACTAGTCATTGCGTTTGTCATACAGCCTACTTTGCAGTGTACCTCTGTTATCAAGATGAAGGTCAAGAAACGAGACCAATGTGGAAGTATCTGCAGTATTCTTAATTTCGAGCACTTTTGGATAGATAAGACAAAAAAAAAATCACCAAAGCGAGGGTTGTATATCTATATAACAGGCTGAAATTAAAGGACTGGGCCAGTTTTATCTTTATTTTGAAGAAACCCTCCGATGAATTCAGCCTCATATGATGGAGAAACAGATCGCCTAAAAGAGGTTCACAGAAGATAACAAGTAAAAATCTCGCGCAGTTGCAAGGTAATTTGCTCGCGCAGTTGAAAGGTATGTTAATCCCCTAATTCGCGCAGTTTAAATGCGTTCATTTTATTACAATCATTAATCGGTAGATTTTCCAATTAACAGTTAAATGTAAAACCGAAAACGCTTGGTTTATGATGACTATATTTCCGGTTGTTTTTGTCCATCATATTTTTTGTGCGTTAAAAGAAAAAACATAATATTCACTCTCAACAAATATTATAAACATTGTTACATTTATTCGGTAAGGAACAAATGTGATATTTGTTCCGATGGAAAAATAATATATTTATATATTTTTTTTTCCTTTGGAACAAATATTATTATGCAAATTATATTCTGTCAGTTGCTTTTATTATAACAAGGACGTATATTCGATTTTGTAATTGAATAAAACCCTCATAAAAGTCAGATAAAGAAAAAAATAGCAATTTTGAAAATTGCTACTTTTTCCGCACTCGACGTAGTGCCTACTTGCTGGGTACAATGTTGAACTATATTCTAACCACAAAAGGATCATTATCATCCAATTTGGTTCACATTGTTTAGCAGTTTCGTATAAGACATTTGCATGCAATCTTCCATAAAGCTAATTGTTTAATGTTCTATCCTTCCTGAAATCTTAGATAGATAAGGTATAAACATGAAAATCAAAAAATTGAAAGGGACCACCTAAAGACTATATATTTTGGTGAAATTGGGTTAAAACTGGTCAAGTATGACACAACTTTAAAACGAAGCCAAAAATGATTATTGTGACAAAGTTCGGTTCAGTTTGGCCAAGTGATCCAGCCAAGACTTTTACGAAAAATTGACGGGCGAACAGAGGTTGAAGGAAAACAAGAAATGGCAAAAAAAACTGATCCTGTCTATAGATAGGTGCACTAAATATGTATACTGAACATGATTTTATTAGAGTACGTTCACTTACGTATATTTTCCGGATATACTAGTATATGACGTGATCATTTGTTTTTAAAATATTTGTATATTGTTTGTTTTAGAGAATGGATGACAGTCAGTTTAGTGCTAGCTGTCAGGAAGAGCCAGTGCCATCCTTAGACATTAGTGAAACAGAAAGTATGCTAAATTCATTACGAACAGTACAAATAGTTAAAAATCGTCAACAATCTTTTAAAACTAGGTCAATAGCATATAGGCTCTGATATATCAAAGGTAACAAGTTATATCTGTGTTCGCAGAGCGAAACACAAAAGTCTCCCAAACGAACTCACATATCAGATTTTTGGGCATTAGGAGACCTCCTTTCATAAAAAATTTGGGCAGGGGTTCCCCTTATAATTTAAGTACATATTGCTGTAATCAAAATACAATTATAAGCAAAAAATAAAATTTCTCAAAATTTCCAATTTTTTGCATGGTTTCCATGGCAACCATCGTTATTTGAAATTTCTACATCCATTACAATCAATTTTAAACCCCCTTCAAAAAAAAATTGGGCAGGGGTTCCCCTTATAATCTAAGTAATACATATTGCTGTAATCAAAATACAATTATAAGCAAAAAATTCAATTTTCTCAAAATTTCCAATTTTTTGCATGGTTTCCATTGCAACCATTGTTATTTTGAAATTTCCCCATCCATTACAATCAGTTTTAAACCCTCTTCCAAAAAAAAATTGGGCAGGGGTTCCCCTTATAATTTAAGTAATACATATTGCTGTAATCAAAATACAATTATAAGCAGAAAATACAATTTTCTCAAAATTTCAAATTTTTTGCATGGTTTCCATGGCAACCATTGTTATTTTGAAATTTCCAATACCATGGAACCCTTTCTTACATGATACACATCTTTCTTATGAAGTTTAATTGAGCTAGTATTAAAAGTATTTGAGATGCAGTGAGAAATATGGTGCAAAACATTCAAAATTTCATTTTCCCATAGGGTTAACATTGGACAACCCAACCCTTTTTGAACCCCCAAATGTACCCTAAATGGACCACTCCTGGAAAATTTTTTCCTGATTGCACATCTAGAGATATGGGGCTAACATCATACAAAGTTTCAAAGCTTTAGGTGTTATGGTCTCTGAGATCTGGTTCGGACAAGTTCATTGCGACCGGAATAAAGAAGGATGGAAGTTTAATAATAATAAAAAACGCAACAAAAACAATAAGTCTCCCAAACTTCGTTTGGGAGACTTTATAATTACTAAATCGAGTTCATTTAAATGTGCTGCTATAGAAGAAAATGCTAATATAATATCTGGTTGTTTTGCTCCCAAGAACAAATTATTTCTGTGCAATAGAACAGGTAAATGCTTATACATTTGTGATCATGATTGATCGGATTCAATAAAGAAAAGTTTTGAGCATGAGTTAACCCACATTGCAATATACGACCCCAACCAGGCCTTAATTTCAATGGAGTAATATGGGACAATGATATTCGATGTTTCAACCCTTACATTGGGTAAACATATATCAGCTGCTGGTAAGTGGGATGTAGCAATTACCGGAAGTAATATTTGATTAAGAGATGGCGGTTGATTGGCATCACTGGGAAAGTATTAAAGGAAATATTAACAAATTTATATATTATGAATATTTGTGTAAATACCGCTAACTCTAATGTGTATTGTTCTGACGAAGAGAATTTGGTATAGATGATTACACCGGAAGGAAATCAAACGAAAATCTATGAAAGTGCTGATTTGGAAAAATCATGTGGAATTGCTGCAGACGAAAATGGAGATATATATATATATCATAAAAGTCGTTCTTTCAACCAACGATGGGCTTAATTCACCAAAAAATCTAGCATATAATATCAGTACAATAGCAAAATACCGAAGTTACTGTTAATTTATTTTCTGCATATGCGCATTTCGACAACTTATGTCTCATCAGTGCAGATTAAACCAAAACATTTGGAAGTCCATTAACCATAAAACGTTTAAAAGCTGATAGAGAACAAATAACCAAAAGGGTCTAAATAGAAAAGCCAAAGAGGACTGTTAGTTATTAATGGTGAGGGTACTGAAGTACTCATTTACAAAATATCTTGAGTACCGGTATAACATGAGTTAAAAAAACACTATGCTTTCCATGTTAACAGTATCCTTTTATAAAGGAAATGTATAGCTGCTGCTGGGCCCGTCACTCGTCGTCTTCTTTTTTAATAAGATTTCATAATGTAAATAAAATATATTCATTAATCTATGAGTTTACTTAATCAACTGAATCAATTCCCAATATGAACAGAGGAATTACATATCAAGTTGACATATCGAAATACCTTTGTAAAGATGAATTTATAAGAGAACCGATCTTTGGGATTTTCAAGAAATTTCTAAAACTGTAATCAAAGATTTTTGCATTTCAACTAATGAAAACGCAAGGGTGTCCCATGGAACATCTGTTGTCAGCACTTTTAATATAATCGTCTGTTCGTAAAAAAAATGATAAGTCCAATTCATGTAGTAGCAGGGAGGAAATCTACATACATAAACCAAAACGAAATGTATGTAGCGCATCTACAGTTTAGTTGAAGAATTCCAGCAAAATTATTTGGTGTTTTCGTCCAGACAAATAGCAGTGTTCTGACACTGATTGCGCATCTACAAACGTTATACAACAAAATGAAATTCCTACATCCAAAAATATAGAGCGATTTCTGGTACCAAAGGCGTGACGGGGCAACAACATTATCTCGAAAGTCCAAGAACAAGTCAAAAGTACAAGTATAGCTACAGAGCAGAAAAGTCCACCTTTTCAAATACAACTGCTATCATTGTGGAATGGTTTGTGTCATAATGAAAAAAAAATATAATTCTGTCTCGCCTGCGATAAATGTCGTAAACGCGGAATAAAGCGACCATGGATTCTGTCGTTGTCGTTAAAATTTGATAAACCCCAAAAGTTAATTATTTTCATTTGGACTTCAATAACTATCTTAAATCATATTCTAAGTGAAAATTTGACACAATGTTTAGTGCGACCTATTTATTGAATCCCAAATTATGAAAAAAGAGGTATAATTCCATTTGTTCCGTATTTAACATTAGCTGAACTCATTTTTTTCTATTATGTTTTTTGCTTGAACTATATATCATAGTCTACATGGCATAGACATATAATGATATCTTTAGTAAAAATCAACATCCATACCAGAACTATGTCACTTTGACCTATATTTATCATATCAATACAGTTGGCTTACGTTTCACTTTAGGTCCATAGAACAACAATGTTTAAAATAATGGAAATAAGAAATTTAATTTAGATGTAGAATTGTAGTATTATATATATAGTCTATAGAGGCCCAATAAGCTTCCGGTTCCAACTTCCGGTAGATACCCTGAAATGTCCAAGACTAGCATTTTAAAAAACAATTTTTTCATAAAATAAATAATTTAGCCATCTTTTCATACGACAGCAAAATTCTGAAAAAAAGAATAAAACAATGTGGTTCTGCTTTTGATTAATTTCCCGAAGGTCTCAAAGACAACAATTTTTTGGGAATTCTTGTTAGCAGTAGTGCATTTAGATGAAATATTTTCAATGGTTAGATTTCAAAATAATTCATTCCAATTTTGTTTAATGTCTGAAACTCTAAAATACAAGATGTTTTTATGCCCCACTTACGATAGCAGGGGGAATATAGTGCTCGGGTGAATCCTTTTGTCCGTCCGTCCCAAGTCAGGTTTACCCTCAGGTTGAAGTTTTTTTTTCTGTGAGTGATGTATGCTATTATCATTAAACTTTATATAAATACACATTAGGGTATAATTAAACAAAAATCATAATAACAATTTATCAATGCTACCTTCGCGCTTCACTGGTAATGGAAAAAGGGGGTTTTATGAGGTTTACCCTTAGGTTCAAGTTTTTTTTCTGTGAAGGATGTGTGCTTTTATCATGAAACTTAATATAATTACAATTTAGGGTATAATGAAACAAAAAACATAACACGAATTTGTCCTTCCTACCAACTTCATGCTTCACTGATCACTGAAAAAAGGGGGTAGTATGAGGTTTACTTTTAGGTTGAAATTTTGTGTGAAGGATACATGCTATTATCAGGAAACTTTTCATAAATACACATTAGGGTATGATTAAAGAAAAATCATAATAAAAATTTATCCTTGCTACCAACTTCATGCTTCACTGATCACTAGGGGTATTTTGAAGTTTACCCTTAGGTTGAAGTTTTTTTATCTGTGAAAGATGTATGCTTTTATATAAATTAACAATAATCATAATAATAATTTACCAAGGCCACCAACTTCATGCTTCACTGATGACGGAAAAGGGGATGGTTTGAGGTTTATCCATAAGTTTACGTTTATTTTCTGTGAAGGATGTAAGCTATTATCATTAAACGCCCATTAAATTAAATACCCATAGAGTATAATTAAACAGAAATCATAAAAAAATCAATGCAACCAACTTCATGCTTTTCTGATCACAAAATATACCATTGTTCAAAATAGTTGTGAAGCGGGGCATTGTGTCCGTTAGACACATATTCTTGTTAGAATACTTTAACCAACCATGCTTTTTCGATGACTGTAAGTTAAAACAAATATTTTCAATGGTTAGATATCAATTTTCTACTTAAATTTTCCTGAAACTCGCAAAGACCAGTTGTCTCTTTCAATTCTATATAGCCAACACATCTTAATACAGGCTAAATTATAATGACAGTGGAGTGAGCAGGCGAGACACTAAGTTCTTCTTGGAATAGCTTTTCAAATAATTATAAAATACAAAAATACCGAAGTTGCATAATAAACAGTAAATTTCGTTATAAATAAGATAATTTTGTATTGAATAGATTCCAATTACGGAATAGGCGTATCCTAACTCTACCCAATAAGTTGATATGATGAAGGAGTAAGATTATTCGATTTGAAAACAGCTTAATCGAAGCCCCAAGACTACCAGAACTGTGCATTCATTTCCGCCTTCATTGATACCAGGGCGTCCCGTATTAATTGGCTGTCGTTCTTTGAAAAATCTCCGCCTCATTTTCAGGATACACAAGTTGCTAGTCTTGTTAGAATTCATATTAGTTGGCTTTGCTAGGAATTCTTGCATTATAGGGGGATTGCATATAATTAAAGCCTGCAGAATTTCCCTAGTTAATTTATACACAGAAACTGTTAACATTGTAGTAAGGGAGACAACTGCATGAATTCTTTATTGCAAAGTCTTGAGTTTGAATTGAGCATACCCCCCGAAATCTTGCAATGAATTTATATGAACAGGAATTTCTGCACTTGTATCAATATTTGGGGCACAATATGATCTAATTTTGTAATTTTCAGTAAAATAGCCATTTTATTCATATCCCTCATGATTCTTAAATGTATGTATTCTTTTCACCTGATAATTTTGTTTAAAAATCAAGGATAACAACCTTCTGATGTATAGATGAAGCCGAGTAGATTTAGCAGGCATATCAATAAATCAAGCACCGTTTTAGGTTTTGAGCGTTTATTTGTAGAGGTAGAATATACCAACAATAATGTACCCATTCTCTTCAGCTACCCAATCTCGCCATGCACAACTTTTCTGCTAAATAAAAAGTTTAGTTAGATTTTCATTTATTGTTTGAAATAAACAATTATTCAAGTTTAAAAGTAACCAACACATTCACGGACAATCAAAAAAAAACTTTTTGTAGACAGAACAAATGGCGAGATTGTGTACCTTGCGAGAACGGGACCTCAGCCAGTAACACTTTTAGAGCATAACCCTGTATGTAGCAAAATATAGAAGTCGGTAACTATTTCCTTTAATTCTTTCCAAGTGATGTCAATCAGTAAGAGGGAATAACCACCATCTCGTAACCAAATATTACATCCGGTACTTGCTACATCCCACTTACCAGCAGCTGTTTACCCAATTTAAGCGTTGAAATATCGAATATCCTTACCCCATATTCCTCTATTGAAATAAGAGCCTGGTTGGGGTCGTATATTGTAATGTGGGTTAACTCATACATAAAACTTTTCTTTATTGAATCCGATCAATCATAATCACAAATGTATAAGCATTTACCTGTTCGATTGCACAGAAATAATTTGTTCTTGGGAGCAAAACAACCAGATATTATATTAGCATTTTCTTCTAGAGCAGCACATTTAAATGAACTCGATTTAGTAAATATCACCTTTGATATATCAGAGCCTATATGATGTTGACCTTGTTTTAAAAGATCTAACTGGTCCGATTGTTGACAATTTTTAACTATTTGTACTGTTCCTAATGAAGTAACAATACTTTCTGTTTCACTCAAATCGTCCGATTGGCAAAAGTTTAAGGATGGCACTATTTTTCCAGCAGGGGGAGGGGGTAGCCTGATACAAAATTAAGTAATACATTGGTATTAATTTGATTATTTGATGCCACTGCTGGTGGACTGTTAGTCCCCGAGGGTATACACCAGCCCAGTAGTCAGTACTTCGGTGCTGACCCGAAAACCGATTATATTTGGAACCTTACAATATCTAAAATTTTGTAAATTTTGTTGAAAACTAAGGAGTATCTCCCTCATGCAAAGCTCTGTCCTTAGCTGATTTTGGCTTTACATTTAGATCATACTGGTTATTTGTTCTCTATCAGTTTTTAAACATCTTTGAGTTTCTGGTCTTCCAAATGTTTAGATTTTATCTGCACTGATGAGACATACGTTGTCGAAATGCGCATATGCAGAAAGTAAATTCACAGTAACTTCGGTATTTAGTTATTTTCAGTTATGTTTGCATATAATTATATGGTAATGAAGTACATATTCTGTACGTAGAAACCTTTATCTCTATCTATTATTGGATAATTTGATATATGGTCTTTTTAGGGAGAGTTTTCGTTGTATTGGGTACTAAATAAATTAAGATATCCATAGAAGTTCGCCTGGTCAGAACGTTGTAATTTTGGACCACTTGATAATCCAATAATTGATATTCAGTATGTTTGAGGTTAGAGAAAGACAGAATGAATGAAGGATAGAGATTAATGAACATGTACATGATGTATGAAGGTATATAAACTATGTTAAAAGCATATAGAATAGCATAAGATAATATTTCATCGTTTTGCTCGATATGTTTTATATACATTATGTACAAATATGGAGTAAAGTATTTCAATCGAATTAAAAATTAAAAATGATTTCTGATAACTATGTTACTGAGAGATATTGGTGATACAATGATACAAATAGTCATTGTTATATTTTATTCATATAATTGGAGTATAATACTTAATACATAGTATTTCCACACTGATGAATACTAGTAGTAAGAGTTTTTTCTTGTACTGGAATTTATGTGTTTTTATTATGAATATTTGTGTAAGTACCGCTAATTCTAATGTTTTTTGTTCTGACGAAGAGAATTCAGTATATATGGTTACACCGGAAGGGCATCAAACGAAAATCTGTGAAAGTGCTGATCTGTAAAAATCATGTGGAATTGCTGCAGACGAAAATCAAAATATATACGTAGCAGGGGAGGTGTCAAATAATATTCATAAAATATCAAGTGATGGTAACACTGGTGAAGTCGTTCTTACAACCAATGATGGGCTTAATTCTCCAACAAATCTTACATATAATATCAGCGCAAGAGAACTTTTAGTTATTAATGGTGAGGGTACTGAAGTACTCATTTACAAAATATCTTGAGTACCGGTATAACATGACCATTCCTCTAGGTATTCATCACATTCGTACCAAACTGTATTCCTTGCCTTTTTCAAAACTTCATTCCTTCTACAAAACATGCTTAGTATCATCCGTAACTGATAGCCATTCTCTAGAATACAAATTAACAGCAATTGTTTTGGATATATCTAACCACCGACTGTTCAAGCCTGTCACCACATCCGCTAACAAACCTGATAACTGAACATTTATCAAAATTCAATTCGCCAATAAAGGCTTGGACGCTATAAATCTTGCTAACATTCTACACAGCAAAACAGTCACATCAAATATTCCTCCTTATTTTAATGATCAATCGGTTCCACTGATCTCGTATTCCTATACTTAACCAATTGCAACTTCCATTTTCAATTACAAACGGGTATTTCATGACTTCCAAATTGATGTCTTTAAATCCCAGTATATTTGAAGATCCCCTTGTAGTAAGAACTCAGTCCAACCTCCGTGAAAATTACGTCATTGTCCCTGCAGACAAAGCTTCTAACAACATACTGTTTGTGTGTAAGAAACACTATCTCGACTGTCTTGTGAAGGAAATGGGCATCGACAGTTCATTTGGAAACACTACCTATACCCCTACTACAATATCGAGGGATGAGATTGTGAAAAATCACACTTAAGTTTAAGCATCATTTGGCATTAAAGCCAATGATGAAAACAATCAACTCCCTTACATCTACTGGGTACTTAAACTTCATAAGAATCCATACAAACAGAGATTTATTGCCGGGTCTTCCAGATGCACCACTAAACCTCTTTCACAGCTTCTCACTACTTTGTTGGCCGCAGTCAGAGATGGCCTGAAAAACTACTGTAATAAAGCTTATTCCACAAGCGGTGTGAATCAAATGTGGATTCTTAAAAATTCAAAAGATCTCCTTGAACAGCTATCCTCAACCAGTCTTACCCATTGCCATAGCATTCAAACCTTTGACTTTTCTAATCTTTATACAACCCTGCCACACAATAAACTTAAAACAGTAATTGCAGATTTAATACATCAATGTTTCTGCACTAAAAATGGGGAACACAGATACACATATTTAGTTATAGGGAAAGACAAGACATACTTTGTTAAGAACCACACTGATTCACAAGAAGTACACGGAGACTGACGTAATCAAAATCTTAGAATTTTTGATCGACAATATTTTTGTCGAATTCGGGGGTCGCGTTTCCCAACAGACAATAGGGATTCCTATGGGAACTAACTGTGTGCCGCTTTTAGCTGACCTTTTCCTTTATTCGTACGAGGCCAAGTTTTTACAAGGGCTTATTCGAAGAAACAAAAATATTTAGCCCAGTCCTTTAATTTCAGCTTCCGCTACATAGACGATGTACTTTCTCTTAATAATCCTAAATTTAAGGAGTATTTACATCAGATCTATCCCAATGACCTTATATTAAAAACAAAACAACTGAAACACCTACTTCAGCTTCGTACCTAGATCTGTTATTGTATATTGACGAAGATGAACGTTTGAAGTCTAAGTTGTATGATAAGCGTGATGATTTTAATTTCCCAATTGTGAACTTGCCCTTTCTTAGCAGCAATATACATACCTCTCCAGCCTATGGAGTGTACATTTCACAGTTGATTCGCTACTGTCGAGCGTGTAGTTTGTACAGTGATTTTTTGAACAGAGCAAAAACACTGTCCCAAAAGCTACTTAGTCAGGGATTTGTTCAACCTATGTTAATTTCATCCCTCAAGAACGTGTCAGTATCCTAAATGAAAGTAGACATTTTCAGCTAGATTCACGTCTTCCCGGATTTGATTACCGACTTTGACATTTTCCTGGATTGACCCACTCACAGTGTGACGGGTGCTGTTAACAGAGCAGGACATGCTTACCCTTCCGGAGCATCTGATGTCACTCTCAGTTTCACTGGAGTTCACATTGTGATTACTTTGTTTTGAAAGTTGTGATTTCTTTTTCTGTGCTTTGTGTGTGTCTAGCGTCGTTGTTATGTCATTGTTTTCTGTGTTCTCGTTTTGGTCATGCCTTTGGACTTCGATTTTTATAAATTTCACTCCTTTGTTCCTTCGGTATTCTACTGCCGTTGTTTGAAAAACAATATGCTTTCCATGTTAATAGTATCTTATTTCAATGTAAAGAAAATTTATAGCTAATGCTACTGTTAAGAGTTCATAGTCATGTATCTATGAGTTTACTTAATCAACTTAATCAATTCCCAATATGAACAGAAGAATTACAAATCAAGTTCACATATCGAAAAACCTTTTAAATAGCATGATTGTTAAGGTGAATTTAAAAAAGAACCAATCTTTTGGATTTTCAAGAATATTTCAAAAACTGTTATCAAATATTTGTGCATTTCAACTAATGAAAACGCAAGGTAGTCCCATGGGACAGATCTGTTGTCTTCACTTTTAATATAATCGTCTGTTCGTAAAGAAATGGTAAGTCCAATACATGTAGTAGCAGGGAGGAAATCTACATACATAAACCAAAACGAAATGTATGTAGCGCATCTAAAGTTAAGTTGAAGAATTCCATCAAAATTATTTGGTGTTTTCGTCCAGACAAATTTTCGAATTCTGACACTAATTGCGCATCTACAAAGGCTTTCCAACAAAATTAAATTCTTACTTCCAAAAATAAAGGGTGATTTCAAGTAACAAAAAAAAATAATAATAAGCGTAACAGGGCAACAACATTACCCAAGAACAAGTCAAAAGTACAAGTACAGCTACAGAGCAGAAAAGTCCACTCTTTCAAATACAACTGCTATCAATGTGGAATGGTTAGTGTCATATACCGAAAAATGATGTTTGTTGATAACTGAACTAATGCTGTCTCGCCTGCGACAAATGTCGAAAAGGCAGAAAATGTGACCATTGATTCTGTCATCGTCGTTTAAATTTGGTAAACCCCAAATGTTAATTATTTCCATTTGGACTTTAATAACTATCTTAAAACATATTCAATCTAAGTGAAATTTTGACAAAATTTTTAGTACGACCTTTTAATTGAATCCCAAATTATGAAAAAAGAGGTATGATTCCATTTTTTCCGGATTTAATATAAGCTTTACTCATTTTTTTTATGTTTTATTTTGCTTGCACCATATCTCAGAGCCTACATGCCATAGACAAATAATAATATCTTTAGTAATTATCAACATCAATACCAGAATTATTTCACCTTGACCTATATCGCATCAATGAAGTTGGCTTACTGTTCTCTTAAGTCCATAGAACAACAATGTTAACAATAATTTGAATTAATTTGGATGTAGAATTGTAGCATTATATATATAGTCTATAGATGCTCAATAAGCTTCCGGTTCCAACTACTCTGAAAATGTCCAAGACTAGTATTTAAAAAAACAATTTTTTTCAGAAAATCAAATGTTTTAGCCATTCTTTCATACGAGAGCAAAATTCTAAAAACAAGAATAAAACAATGTGGTTCTGATTTTGATAAATTTCCCGAAGCTCTAAAAGACAAGAAACTTTTGGGAATTTTTTTAGCAGTAATTATTTGTGATGAAATATTTTCAATGCTTAGATTTCAAAACAATTGATTCAAAATTTGTTTAATTTCCTGAAACTCTGAAATACAAGATGTTTTTATGTCCCGCCTACGATAGCAGAGGACATATAGTGTTCGGGTCTGTCAGTCCGTCTGTTTGTCCGTCCGTTCGTCCATCCGTCCGTCCCAAGTCAGGTGTACCCTCAGATTGAAGTATTCTTTTCTGTTAAGGACGCATGCTATTATAATTAAACTTAATTTAAATACACATTAGGGTATAATTAAACAAAAATCGTAATGAAAATTTATCCATGCAACCAACTTTATACTTCACTGATCGTAGAAAAAGGGGGATAGTTTTTTCTGTGAAAGATTTATGCTATTATCATTAAACTTTATATAACAATATACATTGGTATATATATATAAACGAAAATCTTAATAATAATTTAGCCATGCCACCTACTTCATGCTTCACTGATGACGAAAAAAGGGGGTGGTGGTTTGAGGTTTATCGATAGGTCGGTTTAACTCACCATTTCTTCTGAAATGCCTGTACCACCATTGCTTTTAACATGCCTGTACCAAGTCAGGGCCATTGCGGTCGACACTTTTTTATGGTTTCCACCTTATTTGTCTTTTTGTCTCATGGATTTCGGCTCTTAACAACTCTGTTCGGTAATTTTGTTATAAACCTGATTTTATATTGAATAGATTCCAATTACGTAACAGGCTAACGTTTTTGTTGCCATGACTCTGCCCAATAAATTAATATGATAAAGGAGTAAGATTGTTCGATTTGAAAACAGTTTAATCGAAGCCCTAAGACTACAAGAACTGGGGCATTCATTTCCGCCTTCAATGATATCAGGGCGTTCCGTATTAACCGACTGTCGTTCTTCAAAAAATCACCACCTCATCTTCAGGATAACCGAGTCGCTAGTTTTGAACTCATATTAGTAGGTTTTTGTAGGAATTCCTGCATTATGGGGGAATTTCATATCATTTAAACCTTGCAGAATTTTCATATGTTTTATTTCATAGTAATTTACATACAAAAACTGTTAACATTGTAGTAAGGGAGACAACTGTGAGAATTCTTTATTGCCAAGTTTGGGATCATGAATTTATTTCAACAGGACTGTCTGTACTTGATTCTTAAATGTATGAATTTTTTCACCTGATAATTTTATCTAAAAATCAATGATAACCACCTTCTGGTGTACAGATGAAGCCAGGTTGTTTTAGCAAGCATAACAATAAATCAAGCACTGTTTTAGGAGGGTTTATTTGTTTATTTCATGGACTATACCAACAATGATGTACCCATTTACTTCAGGTAACCAATCTCGCCATGCACAATTTTTCTGCTAACTCAAAGGGTTTCGTTAGATTTTAATTTGTTGTTTTAAATAAATTAGTATTTAACTTTACAGGAAACCTANTTTTTCATAAGACTAACATTAGCAAGGTTTGACCACGAATGAATGTGACAGAATGAATAAAATTTAATGAAATTTTTACAGAATGCTCATAAAGATGTATAAAACATAATTATAGGAAAAATTAAGGGAGTACATTGGCAAAAAATTAAAATGCTTTTAAATGGATAAAAACAGAGAAAATCTGACAGAAATCCCAAAACATGAGGAGTGAACCTCCTTAATAATACATTCTTAATCAATGTGTATTGGAGAAATTATTAAATGGACAAGAATACCTAGCTAACTAGGTCCTGTCTGTTTATAGAAAAATGTGGATTTTTTTGGCAACAATCATAAAATAATTGTAGAAGAAAATGAAATCTTCCTGCCGATGATGCTTTGCCATAATGAATGTAATTTATTGATTAAATTGCCAAACTTGTTTATTGTAAAAAAATTAGAATTAATGTTGAAGTATATTAGATATTTATACTATAACTGATCCAAGATTCTGATTATCGCAAAATATTCAACGAATGATCGAATAACACAGTAATTCACGAGAATTACAGAGTTTTTCGATCATGAGTTGAATATTTTCGATAATCAGAATCAAGGATTAGTTATAGTTTTTATTATATAGATCTTCACGCATATTTGATGGTCCCGTTGATAATTCAGTTCATGAACTACATATTCAAGATTAATCCGCTGTGACGTTTACTTAACAACAACGTTGATAACGTCTATTGTGACGTCACTTCCTAGAGTGAAATTATGGAAAATAATTTCACAGTTAATTATCACTTTTCTTTCACTGGGAAATCTCAATCTTTCACCGCTATCTATATAATAATTATACTATAACTAATCAGAGATTCTGATTATCACAAAATATTCAATGAATGATCGAATAACGCAGTAATTCACGAATGCGTGCAGTGCATGAGTGAATTACACCGGTTTTCGATCATGAGTTGAATATTTTCGATAATCAGAATCCCGGATTAGTTATTGTTTTTATTATATAGACCTCTCACATAAAATATAGCGGTTTAATTTAAGATTCATTGCATGAACTACGTTTTCTATGTTAATCCGCTGCGACGTTTGCTTAACAACAACGTTGACAACGTCTATTGTGATGTCATTTCCTAGAGTGAAATTATGGAAAATAATTTCACAGTTAAGGTGTCTCAGTGGTATTATTCCGCCATGTTTGTCTAATAATTGT
>MJUU01034636.1:0-14131 GCA_002080025.1 Modiolus philippinarum
GTTATGTTGTTGTCACTCCAGAAGTCTTACAATAATATAACCTTTACTATCTGCGAACGTAGTGTTACCTCAGAAGTCTTTCCATTGTCCAAATGATATTCTGTGTTGTTGTCACCTCAGAAGTCTTTCCATTGTCCTAATGATCTTCTGTGTTGTTGTCACCTCAGAAGTCTTTCCATTGTGCCAATGATCTTCTGTGTTGTTGTCACCTCAGAAGTCTTTCCATTGTTCCTAATCTTCTTCTGTGTTGTCACTTCAGAAGTCTTTCCATTGTCCTACTGATAATCTGTATTGTTGTCGCTTCAGAAGTCTTTCCATTGTCCTAATGATCTTCTGTGTTGTTGTCACCTCAGAAGCCTTTCCATTGTTCCTAATCTTCTTCTGTGTTGTCACTTCAGAAGTCTTTCCATTGTCCTACTGATAATCTGTGTTGTTGTCACTTTAGAAGTCTTTCCATTGTCCTAATGCTCTTCTGCGTGGTTGTTACTTCAGAAGTCTTTCTATTGTCCTAATGATCATCTGTGTTGTTGTCACCTCAGAAGTCTTTCCATTTTCCTAATGATTTTTTGTGTTGTTGTCACTTCAGAAGTCTTTCCCTTGTCCTGATGTTCTTCTGTCTTATTGTCGCTTCAGGAGTCTTTCCATTGTCCTAATGATCTTCTGTGTCGTTGTCACTTTAGAAGTCTTTCCATGTTTCTAATGATCTTTTGTGCTGTTGTCACCTCAAAAGTATTTCCATTGTCCTGATTTTCTTCTATGTTGTTGTCATTTCAGAAGTCTTTCGATTGTTCTAATGATCTTCTGTGTTGTTGTCACCTCAAAAGTATTTCCATTGTCCTGATGTTCTTCTGTGTTGTTGTGACTTTAGAAGTCTTTCTATTGTTCTTATGATCTTCTGTGTTGTTGTCACTTCAGAAGTCTTTCCATTGTCCTAATGATCTTCTGTGTCGTTGTCACCTAAGAAGTCTTTCCATTTTCCTAATGATCTTCTCTGTTGTTGTCAATTCAGAAGTCTTTGCATTGTCCTGTTTCTTCTGTGTTGTTATTACTTCAGAAGTCTTTTCATTGTCCTAATGATCTTATGTGTTGTTGTCACCTCAGAAGTCTTTCCATTGTCCCAATGATCTTCTGTGTTGTTGTCACTTCAGAGGTCTTTCCATTCTCCTGATGTTTTTCTGTGTTATTGTCGCTTCAGAAGTCTTTCCATTGTCCTAATGATCTTCTGTGTTGTTGTCACCTCAGAAGTCTTTCCATTGTCCCAATGATCTTCTGTGTTGCTGTCACTTCAGAAGTCTTTCCATTGTCCCAATGATCTCCTGTGTTGTTGTCACTTCAGAGGTCTTTCCATTCTCCTGATGTTTTTCTGTGTTATTGTCGCTTCAGAAGTCTTTCCATGTTCCTAATGATCTTCTGTATTGTTGTCACTTCAGACGTCTTTCCATTGTCCTAATGATCTTCTGTGTTGTTGTCACCACAGAAGTCTTTCCATTGTCCTGATTTTCTTGTGTGTTGTTGTCACTTCAGAATAAAAAATGAAGGGATATGGAGTAAAAGTAAATGAGACAAATTCTCTACAAATACATGGTTATGATAAGAAATGGAACAACGCTTTTATTGTTGTTCTTCATCTTGAAGTCACCATAAAGTCTTTCCATTGTCCTAATGATCATCTGTGTCATGGTCACTTTAGAGGTATTTCCATTGTCCTGATGTTCTTCTGTGTTGTTGTCACTTTAGAAGTCTTTCCATTGTCTTAATGATCTTCTGTGTTGTTGTCACTTCAGAAGTCTTTCCATTGTCCTAATGATCTTCTGTGTTGTTGTCACTTCAGAAGTCTTTCCATTGTCCTAATGATCCATTTGTGTTGTTGTCACTTCAGAAGTCTTTCCATTGTCCTAATGATCTTCTGTGTTGTTGTCACTTCAGAGGTCTTTCCATTGTCCTAATGATCTTCTGTGTTGTTTTCACCTCAGAAGTCTTTCCTTGTCCCAATGATCTTCTGTGTTGTTGTCACTTCAGAAGTCTTTCAATTGTCCTGATGTTCTTCTGTATTTTTGTCACTTCAGAAGTCTTTCCATTGTCCTAATGATCTTCTGTGTTGTTGTCACTTCAGACGTCTTTCCATTGTCCTAATGATCTTCTGTGTTGTTTTCACCTCAGAAGTCTTTCCATTGTCCCAATGATCTTCTGTGTTGTTGTCACTTCAGAAATCTTTCAATTGTCCTGATGTTCTTCTGTATTTTTGTCACTTTAGAAGTCTTTCCATTGTCCTGATGTTCTTCTGTGTTGTTGTGACTTTAGAAGTCTTTCTATTGTTCTTATGATCTTCTGTGTTGTTGTCACCTCAGAAGTCTTTCTAATGATCATCTGTGTTGTTGTCACCTCAGAAGTCTTTCTATTTTCCTAATGTTCTTCTGTGTTGTTGTCACTTCAGAAGTCTTTCCATTGTCCTAATGATCCTCTGTGTTGTTGTCACTTCAAAAGTCTTTCCATTGTCCTAATGATCATCTGTGTTGTTGTCACCTCAGAAGTCTTTCCATGTTTCCAATGATCTTCTGTGTTGTTGTCACTTCAGAGGTCTTTCCATTGTCCTGATATTTTCTGTATTTTTGTCTCTTCAGAAGTCTTTCCATTGTCCTAATGATCTTCTTTGTTGTTGTCACCTCAGAAGTCTTTCCACTGTCCCAATGATCTTCTGTGTTATTGTCACTTCAGAAGTCTTTTAATTATCCTGATGTTCTTTTGTGTTGTTGTCGCTTCAGAAGTCTTTCCCTTGTCCTAATGATCTTCTGTGTTGTTGTCACTTAAGATGTCTTTCCATTGTCCTAATGATCTTCTGTGTTGTTGTCACCTAAGAAGTCATTCCATTTTCCTAATGATCTTCTATGTTGTTGTCACTTCAGAAGTCTTTCCATTGTCCTGATGTTCTTCTGTGTTGTTGTCACTTCAGAAGTCTTTCCATTGTCCTAATGATCGTCTTTGTTGTTGTCGCCCCAGAAGTCTTTCCATTGTCCCAATGATCTTCTGTGTTGTTGTCACTTCAGAGGTATTTACATTCGCCTGATGTTCTTCTGTGTTATTGTCGCTTCAGAAGTCTTTCCATTGTCCTAATGATCTTCTGTGTTGCTGTCACTTCAGAGGTCTTTCCATTGTCCTAATGATCTTCTGTATTGTTGTCACTTCAGGCGTCTTTCCATTGTCCTGATTTTTGTCAGTGTTGTTGTCACTTCAGAATAAAAAATGAAGGGATATGGAGTAAAACTAAATGAGACAAATTCTATACAAATACATGGTTATGATAAGCAATGGAACAACGCTTTTATTGTGTTGTTGTCACCTCAGAAGTCTTTCCATGTTTCTAATGATCTTCTGTGTTGTTGTCACTTCAGGGGTCTTTCCATTGTCCTAATGATCTTCTGTGTTGTTGTAACCTCAGAAGTCTTTCCATTGTCCTAATGATCTTCTGTGTTGTTGTCACCTCAGAAGTCTTTCCATTGTCCTAATGATCTTCTGTGTTGTTGTCACTTCAGAGGTCTTTCCATTGTCCTAATGATCTTCTGTGTTGTTTCATCTCAGAAGTCTTTCCATTGTCCCAATGATCTTCTGTGTTGTTTTCACTTCAGAAGTCTTTCCATTTTTCTGATTTTCTTCTGTGTTGTTGTCACTTCAGAAGTCTTTCCATTGTCCTAATGATCATCTGTGTTGTTGTCACCTCAGAAGTCTTTCTATTTTCTTAATGATCTTCCGTGTTGTTGTCACTTCAGAAGTTCTTCCATTGTCCTAATGATCGTCTTTGTTGTTGTCACCTCAGAAGTCTTTCCATTGTCCCAATGATCTTCTGTGTTGTTGTCACTTCAGACGTCTTTCCATTCTCCTGATGTTCTTCTGTGTTATTGTCGCTTCAGAAGTCTTTCCATTGTCCTAATGATCTTCTGTGTTGCTGTCACTTCAGAAGTCTTTCCATTGTCCTAATGATCTTCTGTATTGTTGTCACTTCAGACGTCTTTCCATTGTCCTAATGATCTTCTGTATTGTTGTCACTTCAGACGTCTTTCCATTGTCCTAATGATCTTCTGTGTTGTTTTCACCTCAGACGTCTTTCCATTCTCCTGATTTTCTTCTGTGTTGTTGTCATTTCAGAATAAAAAATGAAGGGATATGGAGTAAAAGTAAATGAGACAAATTCTCTACAAATACATGGTTATGATAAGCAATGGAACAACGCTTTTATTATGTTGTTGTCACCTCAGAAGTCTTTCCATGTTTCTAATGATCTTCTGTGTTGTTGTAACCTCAGAAGTCTTTCCATTGTCCTAATGATCTTCTGTGTTGTTGTAACCTCAGAAGTCTTTCCATTATCCTGATGTTCTTTTGTGTTGTTGTAACCTCAGAAGTCTTTCCATTGTCCTAATGATCTTCTGTGTTGTTGTAACCTCAGAAGTCTATCCATTGTCCTAATGATCTTCTGTGTTGTTGTCACCTCAGAAGTCTTTCCATTGTCCCAATGATCTTCTGTGTTGTTGTCACTTCAGAAGTCTTTCCATTGTCCTAATGATCTTCTGTGTTGTTGTAATCTCAGAAGTCTATCCATTGTCCCAATGATCTTCTGTGTTTTTGTCACTTCAGAAGTCTTTCCATTATCCTGATGTTCTTTTGTGTTGTTGTCGCTTCAGAAGTCTTTCCATTGTCCTTATGATCTTCTGTGTTGTTGTCACTTAAGAAGTCTTTCCATTGTCCTAATAATCTTCTGTGGTTGTCACTTCAGAAGTATTTTTATTTTCCTAATGATCTCCTGTGTTGTTGTCACTTCAGAAGTCTTTCCATTGTCCTAATGATCTTCTTTGTTGTTGTCACTTAAGAAGTCTTTCCATTGTCCTAATGATCTTCTGTGTTGTCACCTCAAAAGTATTTCGATTGTCATGGTGATCTGCTGTTTTGTTGTCACTTAAGAAGTCTTTCCATTGTCCTAATTATCTTCTGTGTTGTTGTCACTTAAGAAGTCTTTCCATTGTCCTTGTGATCTTCTGTGTTGTTGTCACTATAGGAGTATTTCAATTGTCCTAGTGATCTTCTGTGTTGATGTCGCTTAAGAAGTCTTTCCATTGGCCTAATGATCTTCTTTGTTGTTGTCAACTCAGAAGTCTTTCCATTGTCCCAATGATCTTCTGTGTTGTTGTCACTTCAGAAGTCTTTCCATTGTCCTAATGATCTTCTGTGTTGTTGTCAACTCAGAAGTCTTTCCATTGTCCTAATGATCTTCTGTGTTGTTGTAATCTCAGAAGTCTATCCATTGTCCCAATGATCTTCTGTGTTTTTGTCACTTCAGAAGTCTTTCCATTATCCTGATGTTCTTTTGTGTTGTTGTCGCTTCAGAAGTCTTTCCATTGTCCTAATGATCTTCTGTGTTGTTGTCACTTAAGAAGTCTTTCCATTGTCCTAATAATCTTCTGTGTTGTTGTCACATCAGAAGTATTTTTATTTTCCTAATGATCTCCTGTGTTGTTGTCACTTCAGAAGTCTTTCAATTGTCCTAATGATCTTCTGTGTCACCTCAGACGTCTTTCCATTGTCCTTATGATCTTCTGTGTTGTTGTCACTACAGAAATCTTTCCATTGCCCTAATGATTTTCTATGCTGTTGTCACTTCAGAAGTCTTTCCATTGTCCTAATTATCTTCTGTGTTGTTGTCACTTAAGAAGTCTTTCCATTGTCCTAATAATCTTCTGTGTTGTTGTCACTTCAGAAGTATTTTTATTTTCCTAATGATCTTCTGTGTTGTTGTCACTTCAGAAGTCTTTCCATTGTCCTAATGATCTTCTGTGTCACCTCAGGCGTCTTTCCATTGTCCTTATGATCTTCTGTGTTGTTTTCGTTTCAGAAGTCTTTCCATTGTACTAATGATCTCCTGTGTTGCTGTCACTTCGGAAGTTTTTCCATTGTCCTAATGATCTTCTTTGTTGTTGTCACTTAAGAAGTCTTTCCATTGTCCTAATGATCTTCTGTGTTGTCACCTCAAAAGTATTTCGATTGTCATGGTGATCTTCTGTTTTGTTGTCACTTAAGAAGTCTTTCCATTGTCCTAATGATCTTCTGTGTTGTTGTCACCTCAGACGTCTTTCCATTGTCCTTATGATCTTCTTTGTTGTTGTCACTACAGAAATCTTTCCATTGTCCTAATGATCTTCTATGCTGTTGTCACTTCAGAAGTCTCTCATTGTCCTAATTATCTTCTGTGTTGTTGTCACTAAAGAAGTCTTTCCATTGTCCTTGTGATCTTCTGTGTTGTTGTCACTTCAGAAGTATTTCAATTGTCCTAGTGATCTTCTGTGTTGATGTCACTTAAGAAGTCTTTCCATTGGCCTAATGATCTTCTGTGTTGTTGTCAACTCAGAAGTCTTTCCATTGTCCTAATGATCTTCTGTGTTGTTGTAATCTCAGAAGTCTATCCATTGTCCCAATGATCGTCTGTGTTTTTGTCACTTCAGAAGTCTTTCCATTGTCCTTGTGATCTTCTGTGTTGTTGTCACTTCAGAAGTATTTCAATTGTCCTAGTGATCTTCTGTGTTGATGTCACTCAAGAAGTCTTTCCATTGGCCTAATGATCTTCTGTGTTGTTGTCAACTCAGAAGTCTTTCCATTGTCCTTGTGATCTTCTGTGTTGTTGTCACTTCAGAAGTATTTCAATTGTCCTAGTGATCTTCTGTGTTGATGTCACTTAAGAAGTCTTTCCATTGGCCTAATGATCTTCTGTGTTGTTGTAAACTCAGAAGTCTTTCCATTGTCCTAATGATCTTCTGTGTTGTTGTAATCTCAGAAGTCTATCCATTGTCCCAATGATCTTCTGTGTTTTTGTCACTTCAGAAGTCTTTCCATTATCCTGATGTTCTCCTGTGTTGTTGTCACTTCAGAAGTCTTTCCATTGTCCTAATGATCTTCTGTGTCACCTCAGACGTCTTTCCATTGTCCTTATGATCTTCTGTGTTGTTTTCGTTTCAGAAGTCTTTCCATTGTACTAATGATCTCCTGTGTTGCTGTCACTTCAGAAGTTTTTCCATTGTCCTAATGATCTTCTTTGTTGTTGTCACTTAAGAAGTCTTTCCATTGTCCTAATGATCTTCTGTGTTGTCACCTCAAAAGTATTTCGATTGTCATGGTGATCTTCTGTTTTGTTGTCACTTAAGAAGTCTTTCCATTGTCCTAATGATCTTCTGTGTTGTTGTCACTTCAGAAGTCTCTCTATTTTCCTAATGATCTTCTGTGTTGTTGTCACTTCAGAAGTCTTTCCATTGTCCTAATGGTCTTCTGTGTTGTTGTCACTTAAGAAGTCTTTCCATTTTCCTTATGATCTTCTGTGTTGTTGTCACTTCAGAAGTCTTACACTACCGTCAGATTTACCCATGAAAAACCTGTGAATGTATAAGGGCCATTGACTCGATATTTTCATTGAATTCCACAGCACCCAATAGCCTTACCTTCCCGAACTTTTATTTATTTATTTATTTATTTTTCATTTGCTGTCGCCATGCAAGATTGGAACCTCAAGATTATTAAACTCCTTCGCTAACCATGACGCCATATGGGCTCTGTTAGACGACTTTGTTCGAATTTGATATTTAAATCTCCTTTCTTTGTTACGGGGTTTTCATGGGATTTTTTTAGGGCTTTCTTACAATTGAATACCTGTAGATTACATAATTATAAATCTGATATATAATTTTCAATTTAAAGGTAATTTATCAGTACAATCATATAAACTGATTTGGATAATATAACTAATGAAATGTGATTATAGTAAAATTTGACCTGTTCTATCATTCAAAAAGATAAGAAATCCAGCCGAAGTTTTCAGAAACTAATTTACGGGATTTTCATTTTAAAAAATTTGAATTTTTTATCGCATTTTCATGGGGTCTAGAAATTTCATTGGAATTTCATTTAAGAAAAGCAAAAGTCAAGGGATTTTCATAACCCCTTTGAAATTTTACAGGATTTTCACGGGGTTTCCTGGACTTGGATTGCAGTAGTGTTGTCTTTATGATCTGCTATGTTGATGATACCACAGAAGTCCTACCATTGCCCTTATGATCTGTTTTTATATCGATTTTTGAGAAATTTTCAAATGTTTTAAACTTCAACTTTTTAGCTAAATAGAAACAGACTTTCCAATTTTGACAAGGATTATTCAGTTTAAGGATACTGTCGAACCCATTACTATTCTGGAATCTTAAAACTTTTACATGAACCAAAAAGTAAATCATTTATACTTCACATGTACATCATAAATTTGATTTTCTTTTTTTTTTTTGTTGATTTTCCATTCGACCACATATGTCTTTTTATTACCAACATCTGGCACACGCCTTATTCTCTTTGTATGGATAAATACATTTTATTGAAACTTTAGTGGACTGCCGATATGACTATTGCACATGTAATCAATATTTAATATTTACTGAGATTATGGAAATTTCAGTAAATTTTCATAACACATGACAATCAAAATATGAAGAGGGGGCACTACCTATATAAGTGGTACTGGGTATGTTCCGACAAACGGGGTTGCATTTTTAGTTGAATTGTCTAGAAAGGGGTATGATTTTTAACCTTGTCTTGAAATGGGTCAGATTTTCTTGTCTATAATGAGGTAAAGGAAAAGATCTGGTGACATAGATATATCATAAAAGCATCTTTCAGCAAGAATCAGTTGCTAATAATTGCGTTCTAACAAATTATTTGCCTATTTAATTGGAATATTGACTTGACATGACGGAAAATCCTTCTTTTTCTTTAAGAAGGGTTCTATACTTTTACACGTTTGTCTAGAATGGGGTATAGGAATCCGTCAAAATTTATCTAGAAAGGGGGTTAGGTTTTTGAACCACTGGCAGAACACCCCCGTCAATTTTCAGAACAGGTGCATCCCCCGGGTTCTGGTAATCTACTAATCATAGAAAAATATATTTGGTAATCAAATGATCAATAAACACCGTTAAAAAAAGATAATCAAGAAACCCACATGAAGGCTAATTTCTCGAATTTCTAGCAAATTTAACCAACACCTGACCGATGTGATAAAACTGTCTCAACAACTCCTCATGTGAAATTTCCTGCTAAATCTATTCATTCGGAAAATAATCCTCGGTGTGTCATTTAAGAAACATTTTTTACAATTCTGAAATTTCTCAAACCTTGTTATATAAATTTTCAAATATTTAAAAGCTCAGCAAGCCTAATTTTCCCACATTTTCAAATTTTGTTTCTCGTTATAGAAAGTGTATTTAGCTCCAATAGAACTGTAAATGTGCACGAATAAGATAGTTCTGAGTTGATGGAGCTATCGTAGTAAAATATAACGACATGATTATTTGGTAACTAATACAGTAGATCATATGCAGATTTTACGGTGGGAACCAGATTCAACAGAATGCCTGTATCTCCCGTTTTCAGTGCCATTTGGTATAATATTGTTAAAAATATAATCCGTATTCATTTTATTGAGAATACATATTGTAGTAAAATAATTTAAGTTATCGTCCTGAACATAAGATATAAGTCATAGATGTTATATTTCTTAAGACTTGGTGGGCACACATTGTTGAATCAACATTTATTATTAGTTGAATTTTGGTTTATACATTGATCAACAAATATTCAACTTTGATTCAACGTTGACTTTTCAATGTTGAAATCCCAATATTGATTCAACTTTGAATATACGTTATGATGAAATATCTACTTTGAATAAACGTTGAACTAAAGAACCAATGAATGTCAATGATATACACAGCAATTCAAAGTCAGGCTTCTTTGGTCCTCTGTCTAGTTTAGTAATGCATACATATTACATTGAACTACAGAGAAATTACTAACAGATAGAAAATACTTACAAGTGTATATTAATAATTTTTGAAGATCTGTCTCAAGTTAGAGTTATTACTTTGTAAAATAAGACAAATTTTATCAAGTTATCACACTACTGATCTAAGAAATAAAAGTTCTAAGCAGCGACCATCTCTATTCGAAGTAATTCAAATCACTGGGTTGGAAGTAATCATCGTGTTATTTTATACAAGTATTAAAAAATAACTAACAAAATACCGAAGTTACTGTAAATTTATTTCAGCATATGGACATTTCGTCAACTTATGTCTCATCAATGCAGATAAAATCAATACATTGGTGCAGTTTGCTTGTAAATTGTGGCATGTGATTGTAGTTCCTGGCCATTGTATAGGTGTTTACTGTTATCCTGTTTTGTAATAGGAAATCTAGAAATCGAATGAATTAACCATTTCATTAATTATAGTTTACGATTTTAAATTCATGTTTGTAAACTACGCCTGAGGATCCAGCTTTCAAGGGGATCAAAATAGCGGGGTCCCCTTCTCGAAATCCCGCCAATATTTTCCCATTTTCCCGTTTCCCGAGCAGAAAATAGTTTACAAAGACTATCTTAAAAACAACCCTTTTCCCATTTTCACGCGCATTTTTAAATCTCGTTTCCCGTTCACTTTAAAAGATCAATCCGGCGTTCCGTATAAAACCCATAGAGATCCACTTCGTAGAAAGGGGGTTCCGACAAGGTTTTAGAAAAAGAGGGATTCCAGTTGATTTTTTAACCATTTTCTCCCCTAAAGTCTGCACGAAATAAAAAAAAAAATCAAGAAAAATGGGAATTGTAAACTCCAGAATCTTCCGTTGGATCCGCCAATGAAAAAGAATTACTGTGTTATAGATAATAATAATAATAATAATAATAATAATAATAATAAAATTTCTTTAGCACCCTATATAACAATAAAATCAGTTTAAGGCGCTTTACATACAATGAGTAAAACTATTTATTAAATGCAAAAAATTGCTGAAGGAAATTAAAAGATAAAAAAATGAAAATATCAATTAAGCAGAATAAAGATACTGCAAATGAAAATGGTGAAATGTAAAAAAAAAAAACAAACAAACAAACAAAAAACAAAAAAACAAAATAAAAAAATAACAATTAAAAACGTAAAAAGTAAAGAACATTTCATAAGGTATCTATTCAATTGAATGAAAGTCTATAAACATGATAAAAATGTGCTTTTTGTGACTTATATAGTCAACGTTTTATCACTAGTCGATATATGAAAAAATAATAAATAGCTTGGTTGCAAAAACTTGAACATTAATTGTAATTGATGAAATTAATCTCGAATGATATAAGCAAAAAGAAAAAGAAAGTGTGTAAACGAAAATGTCACACAAAGACAAAACCTGATCAAGGTTTGTCCGGACTTGTTTTGGCTTTAGAATATATATGTTCCAGACCATACGCGTATTTGGACCGTACGCGTACGGTCCGTACCGTATGCGTATACTCACATGGTCCGACCGTACGCGTATGGTCCGACCATACGCGTACGATCGGATCGTATGAGTATACGTGTACGGTCTGCTACGAGCTGGACCATACGCGTATATTTAGACCATATGAGTACAAAGAAAAAGACAGACAATTCATTCCTTATTCAGACAAAGAAGTAAGTTACAGTCAAAACTGATAGCACTTCCGTCTTATTAGAAATAATAAATTACTAATATAAAGGAAATGAAATTAAAGAAGCAGTGAAATAAAAAACAAATATCTTCACATTTTCACACAAATTTTAAAGGTGATACATAAACTTCATTTTACATTAAGAAGTTTTGTTCGTAGACAGGTAGTAATCCTTTTTGGAACACTGTATAATTTCCGCTGTTATATTTATTCGGCCGTCCCTTTACGAGATTTTGGGATTTGCTCCCTTTTTGGGATAATTAGGGAAATGTTGCTGTTCCCTAGAGTTGGTATCCATTTTCTCAGGACTTTCAGATAAGAAGACCATATATTTTATTTCAATTAACATTCCATTTATTTTTTACGAAACTCTAGTAGTTTTTTTTTTATTATTCGGTTTCAAATAACCTTCAATTAATAAGTCAATTTTATAAAGGCATTTCCAAAACATAATTACGGTAAACTCTTATTTTTTTCTTACATTTTCGTTGAAATAACGATTTTCAGAAAATTGTTTTTGTTTCTTAACATAAGAGCTTAATTCATCCAGGGACTATACATTACATATATGTAATATATAGTCCCTGATTCATCAATTGATATTGTATACGGTATATTAATATTTGGATATTATCCAAGAACACGCAAGACTTTGAAATAGCCAGACCGTACACGTACGGTCGGATCATACGCGTACAGTCCGACCGTATGGGTATTTTGGAAAAATACTCGTATGGTCCGGACCGTACGCGTACGGTCCAAATACGCGTATGGTCTGGAACATATATTTGATAATCTCCCTTGGATAATTCAAAAATCGGAGAACAAAGACAATTTCTCACAGAAAAGATCAGATAAGTATCTTAAATTATTGCACTTATGATTTATTACATGTAACTGTTTTTTATATTCAAGTAAGTATGCATCACACTTATTAGTATATGGTATACGGTGCTGGCCCGAAAACCGAATTTATTTGGAAACACGCAATATCTAAATTTTAGTAAATTTTGTTTAAAACTAAGGAGTATCTCCCTCTTGCATAGCTCTGTCCTTAGCTTATTTTGGATTTTCTATTTAGATCATCTTATTGGTTATTTGTTCTATATCAGTTTTACACCAATTTCGGTTTATGGACTTCCAAATATTTTGATTTTATCTGCACTGAAAAGACATAAGTTGTCGAAATGCGCATATGCAGAACCTAAATTCACAGTAACCTCGGTATTTTGTTATTATGTATAAAATAAAGCAAAATTCATACAGGAATGAGAAAAAAGGGGGTGTACATTTACCATTTATCAATTTCGCTATAAATTCTGTTATGTCTACTGCACTGTGAGAGTATTTTAGCAGATATATCCTCGTCTATACAATTAAACATAAGTCTATCAAATCTTGTATTTAATCTTGTATTTAAGTGACATTATTTTACATCGTAACACTCATAAAAATTGCATGGTATTTGAACATGAAATACTACCTTTATTGATCTACAACATTATGCAATTTCAAAATAACTTAAAGATTTTATATGTAATCAAACCGCATTTGAGATAAAACAGCATGTCAGCAAGTTTTATTTAGGTACATTCCAGATGTGAAGTCAATATACGGCACCATGTATTCTATAGAGTGGAGTGTTGGAGTGGAGTGATGGAGTGGAGTGATGGAGTGAAATTTTGGAGTCGATAATATTACTTCATTTGTTCTGTTGAGTGATTTTTTTTTGAGCGGGATATTGTACACTGACATTAAATTTTAGAGTAATGGATTTAGCAATAGTAATCGCGCCTTTAAATATTTCAGTCTGTCAATCAGTTTTATGGTAATCATGGTAATACAGATATGTATTCTTGAACTTAATGATTGAATTCATACCATAACTAATCTTGAAATTAAATTCCGAAAATCTACAACAAGTGGCTGATCAACACATTAATTCACAGGTGAATTATTAGTATGTTGTAGAGTTAAAGTAGTCAAAGTTCGGAAGTCAAGTTATATTGTTTACTACATATATGAAACAGGGTTGCCACTACTTTGATGTCTCAAAAATCATGATATTTTCAGGACTTTTCAAGGATATTCTAGTTATTTTCAAGGGCCAAAGTAGTCGACAAAATTCTAAGTAGCGATAATTATTTTGCAGACTTTGCTCATATTCCGCCTATCAATATTAACTTTTTTTCAAATTCAAGGGTTTTTCAAGGATATTTCCAAATATTTTGAAATTCAAGGTCTTTTTAAGGCCTTTGCATGCTAAAATGATATTCAATCGTTTTTAGCTCACCTGACCCGAAGGGTCAGTGTGAGCTTTTGCCATCGCTTGGTGTCCGTCGTCCGTCCGTCCGTTAAACTTTTCACATTTTCATCTTCTCTTCTGAAACTACTGAAGCAAATTCAACCAAACTTTACAAGAATGATGTACGGAAGGTACTTTACAAAAGATGGTTATTTCTTTTTCGATCCGACGAAAAACATGGCCTCCACTGCAATACATACATTTGTATTTGAACTTCGTAACCCGGTATGTGAAAACCATACTTTTCATTATCTTCTCTGAAACTATTCGAGCAAATTTAACTAAACTGT
>MJUU01034636.1:35455-47803 GCA_002080025.1 Modiolus philippinarum
GTCAAGCTTTTCTCTGCAATGGTAAATGATACAAACTTGAAATTTTGTCAGAAGATTTGTATAGTCATGCCATATTGTGGGATGCATTTTCAGACCTGTGGGGTTACTACTTTCTGTTTACCGACTTAGTCAATTTTTCAAAATTCTGTCCGTCCGTCACAACTTTTGTCAGGCTTTTCTCTGCAATGGTAAATGATTCAAACTTGAAATTTTGTCAGAAGCTTTGTATAGTTGTGCCATATTGTGGGATGCATTTTGAGATCCCTTGGGATACTACTTCATGTATAACAACTTAGTCAATTTTTCAACATTCCGTCTGTCCGTATGTCTGTCACAACTTTCATCAAGCTTTTCTCTTCACTGGTAAATGATGCAAACATGAAATTTTGTCAGAAACTTTGTATAGTCATGTAATATTGTGGGATGCATTTTCAAATTTGTCAGGATAATACTTCCTGTTTGTCGACTTAGTCAATTTTTATTATTCTTTCTGACCTACACAACTATCGTCAAGCTTTTCTCTGCAATGAGCAAAGATACTAACTTGAAATTATGTCATAAGCTTTTTATAGGCCTGTCATATTGTGGGATGCATTTTAAGGCTTGTTGGGAACTACATTTTGTTTACCAACTTAGTTAGGCTATCAGAAGTTGAGAGCGGGGGTATTGCTAGTGAGCATTGGCTCACAGATCCCTTGTTTCGTAACAGTTTTCTCAGTAACTACTGATCAGTTTCACTTGAAATTTTGTGTGCAAGTTTGAAATGATGTCCCATACTGCAAGTGGTGATTTCAGGTTTGCCGAACATCTACTTCCTGTTTATCGACTTATTCAATATTTTGATATCTGACGTCAATTGTAGAAAAGTTACATAATGGTTTTTCTCAGTAACCACTCATCACTGCAATTAGAAATTTTGTATGCAAGTTTCAGAATGATGTTCTATACTGCAAGTAGCAATTTCAGGATTGCCCGACATCAGTGGTACTTCCTGTGTACCGACTTAGTAAATTTTCAAGATCTTTTGTCAATCGTAGAAAATTTCGTAACAGTTTTCACAGTAACTATACTCATCACTGCAACTTGAAATTATGTATGCAAGTTTAGAATGATGTCTTATACTGCAAGTAGCGATTTCAGGATTGCCGGACATCTACTTTCTGTTTCCTGACTTAGTTGATTTTGAAAGTTTGGAGATCTGTTCCTCACTGTGTTGAAGACCGTACGGTGATGCTTTGTTTTGGGTCATTTTAACCTGGAGATGGGATGTTGTCTCCTTGATATTTACCCCATTTCCTTTCTTTTTTGTATAAATAAATGAACAGCCTTAGTTGATCCCAAATCAACAAATATAAGTGGAAAACTAGAAAATCAAAACCCAATGCATAACAAACCTCTACAGGCAAAGTTAGAAAAAATCAAAAGACTCATGCATTGACAATTTAATACTGAACAAAAATAGAAAATCAATGGCCAAAAAATGCTGTGGCATATATCAGTAAATCGTTGAATGAGTAACAACTATTAATAAACAGTGCAAAAAGTATTTTTGCCATGGCTGGAAGTTCATTACTATTAAACAAGAAATTACATCCATCTAAAATAGGAGTTTGACCTTATGTCTAGATAATTATATCAACTTTCTAGATTATAAGAAAGATTACAAGAGTTATTGTGCATGATTCCTAATGAATTTCACTTTGTAAATTGTAAAATCTGACATAAAAAGAATTTGAAAAACAAGCTACATGAAAGAGCTCAATTAAGGATATGGTAAGTCACGGAAGTTTTTCTCTTTACAAGTAATTTTTGTTATAAATTAAGGATAATTGCAAAGACAGTCTAGGCTGCTGATATAAACAACATAGTCCTGGCTTAGGCCACGTCTGAATTTTTAACATCAGAGTAAAATCCTAAAAAAGAAAAAAAATCCAATTTTGCAAATCTTCATTTTCATTTCAAGATTATTAACTTCCAGTCTCCAATATTAAAGCTATAATTTTACATCATATATGTATTATTATTCCTTTGATTTAACCAAGTTCTTTTTAATGTCAAAAAGAAATTCAGAAGATATACTCAATTTTTTTGTTTCCAATATGCCACTGCTTCCAGATTCAAGGAGACAGCAGGAAGGTCAGGAACGGTACCAAGCCTGGCTATCCAGAGTTCCTGTAGTTAGTTATATTTGTCTGTAGTCTATTTTGTGGGGTTTTTTTTGTAGTGCAGTTCTCTGTGGCCTGTGGCATGTGATTGTAATTTTTGGCCATTGTAGGTGTTTACTGTTATCTTGTCTTTATAATGTCAATACCAATAGGTTAGATGAGACAAGTAAATGCTAGATCAAGAAATATGAAAACAAATCAGTTGTGGGACCACATACATAATATTGGTCAAGACATCACGTCTTAATTAATTTATCAAGATTTAATTAATCTCCTGTCCTCAATTCTTATGTAAGACTAATGACTTGTATTCCAGTAGTATATTTTCTATCTTTGAACACTTGTAAACAATGAGAGGATTTTTGGTGTAAGAGCTATTCAACTTTATATATTTATACAAATTTAGATATTTTTGCATGTGAATTTACTTTGTTCTTGACAGAATGTTGACAACAGAGCAATGAGTAAGATTAAATATCTAGGAATATTATTGGCCAAAGTTTCTAATCAAGGCAAATGTATGCTTTATGTTTTGTTTAGTGTTTTTTTTTTACTTTTCTGTTTGTTTGATTGGTCTCTATTGGGGGTAATATTACAAAAAAGGAATAATGAGTTTTATAATCTAGAATTATTACCCTTGACCATTTCACCTCTCATTAAAACTTGTTTCTATCAATATTGAACATATTGAAAATTGATAATGTTCTGTTTGAAAATACTAAAAATATAAGTAGTATATGATTAGATTAGAAAGTTCAGAGATCTTATCATTTAGAAGTTCATATTCCTGTAAATATGATTTTCAGCATCATAATTAGAAAGAGAAGTATTGCTGTCTGGGACCACCATGAAGTATGTCCATGTTTCTTGTGAAGTGGTGTTAATGACTTGGGTGATGATTTGTACATCTTTTGTCTTTCATATGGTTATTTGTCACTGAAGCTGTTTTGTAATTTTTCATTCAGTTTGTAACCACAAAAACATGCAACAACTAATATCAACAGTTATTTTGTGTTTGTATTTGTCTTAGGAAATCATTTTTTGGCTCTGAAGCAAGAGAAGTCTTATTTATTTTCTAGATATAGTTCCACAATTTTTTTTTTTCAGTTTAAGAAATATTTCAATTTTCTCTGAAAAATTGTAATCAATTTATTAAAAAAACAGATATTTGCAAAATACCAATGTCAGATCTTGGACTTGTTGGCTCAGCCCTAACAAACTGAGTTCTTCATTTTGAAAGAGACATAATTCATTCATTATCTCAGTGACACAATCTGTCAGAGACACATATGTCACTCATTCACAACACTATTTTACATTTTTGTGCATAATATTTACAGTAACTTTGGTGATTTGTTATTTATTACAACTGTGGGCCAATGCTTAGACTGCTGGTGGACTGCAGTCCTAATATAAGGGTATTCACTAACTCTGAAGTCAGTATGGCTGTGCTGACCCAAAAGCAAATTTTATTTGTAAATTTGCAATATCTAAATTTTTGAAACCAAGGAGTATCTCCCTAGTGTATAGCTCTCGCCTATTCAGAGTTTTGCACTTGGTCATTTATTTTCTATCAGATTTAACAAATTTTTAGCTCGGCGGGACGAATGTCCGGAGAGCTATTGTCATACCCCCGCGTCAGCGTAGTCAGCAAAAACTTTTAACCTTGCTTGTGAAATGGAGACCTTTAGTGATGGGATGTTGATATTTAGTATGTGGCTTCCTCTTGTGGTACCATATTTGTAGACATTTTGACCTTGACCTTGCCCTTAGGGCAATATTTAAAAAAACTTTAACCTTGCCTCTAGAAGGCAGGCTTTTAGGGGTAGGGTGTTCAGATTTGGTATGTGACTGCCTTATGATTAGAGCATACTAGTGGTACCATATTTGTAGACATTGTGACTTTGACCTTTCCCTGAGGGCAATTTTTGAAAAACTTTAACCTTGCCTCTAGAAGGTAGGCTTTTAGTTGTAGGGTGTTCGTATTTGGTATGTGACTCCCTTATGATGAGAGCTTTCTAGTGGTACCATGTCACATTTTGACCTTGACCTTTCCCTGAGGGCAATTTTTGAAAAACTTTAACCTTGCCTCTAGAAGGCAGGCTTTTAGTGGAAGGGTGTTCATTTTTGGTATGTGGCTTCCTTATGATGAGAGCTTTCTAATGGTACCATATTTGTAGACATTTTGACCTTGACCTTTCCCTGAGGGCAATTTTTGAAAAACTTTAACCTTGCCTCTAGAAAATAGGCTTTTAGTGTTAGGGTATTCATATTTGATACATGACTTCCTTGTGTTGAGAGCTTTTTGATGGCACCATATTTGTAGACATTTTGACCTTGACCTTTCCCTGGGGGCAATTTTTGAAAAACTTTAACCTTGCTTATAGATTTTGGTTGTTTAGTGGTAGGGTGTTCATATTTAGTATGTGACTTTCTTGTGATGAGAGCTTCTAATGGTGCCATAGGACAATTTTAAAAAAAAATATTATTACATGAATAGATTTTTCCTGTTTTCTGATTGGTCTTTAAGTCACTTTCAGGTCATGCTAAATTGTGATATTTCCGCTTCTATGGTTACATTCTAAAAATAGACCAACAGGGGTCAAGCGGAATTTTTAGCGGTCATGCTGAATGTGATAGTGCATGGTTTTACCCTAAAAATAGAAAACGAAAGTAGAATGAAACAACGACAAATTGTATTGTTCTGATTGTTTGTTTCGTTTTAAAAGCTCAATAAAATATATTTTTCAATTTTTAATTTCTCCATTTTTATTTTTTTTATCTTTTTGTGAAAATAAAAATATTTGTTAATTTTGAGAATTTTACATATTTTAAGTACAAATATTGTGGTACTAAAGAAGCTAAGAGTGCCCACGTTTATTCATGTAATAAATCAATTACTGACTTTGTAATAAGTCGCCATCGTGATTTATCAACCCTCAAAAATGTATATTCACCTTGCCTATGGCTGGTGAATATTACATTTTATCGGGTTAATAAATCACGATAGCGACTTATAACAAAGTCATTAATTGTATAACAGTGTTTCTAGTATGTTGACATTTAATGGTAAGGTGTTCAATTTCAACCTATAATGATGATAGCTTTATGATGGCACCATATTTTTAGACATTTTGACCTTGACCATAGGGCAATTTTTTAAAAAAAACTTCAACCTTGCTTCTAGAAGTTAGTTGTTTAGTTAAAGGGTGTTTATATTTTATTCATGACTTCCCTATGGTGAGAGTTTTCTAGTAGTACCATAGTTGTAGACATTTTGACCTTGACATTGCCCTGGGGCAGTTTAATAAAGAATTGAATCCTGTTTAAAGAAGTTATTCTTTTAGTGATAGGGAATTCCTGTTTGACATGTGGCTTTCTTATATCGCATTTAAAGTATTTATCACGAAAATGTATAACCTTCAAATTAATTGTGCATTGCAGTTACTCTAATCCCCGGTGAGCTATGTTGTCTTCTGACAACTCTTGTTGGTTTGTTAGGTCTTACAAATGTTTCAATATGTTGAGTGAGTGCACTGAAAAGACATAAGTTGTGGAAATGGTAAAACGCAGAAACCAAAATTACAGTAACTTCAACATTGTGTTATTTAAACTTGCCTTAAGATAAAAAAGCATTGATGTTGTTGGAATTTTGTGATTATTATTAGTTTGGATATACAGCTATGCTAAGCCTTTTTTCCCTGTGTAATCTAATTAGCTTTTTAATCAACAGAAATAAATTAGTACATGATTGTAACACCTGGATCGAGACAGGTACATCTTCCTAAACAAATTAATTCTCTCAGAAATGTGACTGTTATGCCAGTAAAACAGACATATGGTTCATTAATCAGACGATTTTCTTTTGTTCTTATGTCATTCATTAGAGCCATTTTGTCATACCAAGTCAGTTATTGTGACTCTGCAACTTTGCAGAATTGTTACTCTAGTTGTTATCTATTTGAATTATTAACTCAATTCTTACTTATCTGAAGTCCGAGTATGAATTCTACAACCTGTCTATTCGGACACAGTAGTTCCAATATCCTGTAAAATTTGACATAATTTTGCAGTCCCAAAGACCACTTTTTGAGTTTTCTTTACCTGAATATTCTGGCATCCTGTGTTATCCGACATATTTTTGTGGTCCCTTACTGTGAGTGTGATATGTTTCTGACAGGGTATGGTTACAAACATTTTCAAGTCATGGACAAGTCCAGTTTTTAAACCCAAAGGGTACATATGTACCAAATTTGTAGCTCAGAGCCCTCAGTTGAAATGCAATTTATAGTTATAGCTCCTGTAGCCCAGAAAATCAGCAAAACTAATGCCATCTTTTGAAAAAAGAGTTCATTATGTTTAGTTTCATGTAATTCATAACTTAGTTATTTTGACTTTGCAAATGACCAATTTGCAGGCCAGTATCAAAGTTAGCTGGATGACTGGGCTGGGCCTCTTGGAAACTAACAGTCCATACTGCATATTGTCCACTGGAAATAAAATGACAATTTAGTACTGAAATAGCAGTTTGAATTTATCAGGCCATTTTCACAACATATATGTCTTGTCTGCAGTGCAATAGAAATCAAACATTTGGTAGATCCAAGTTTCATTAAATTTCCAAATTATTGTTACTTTTAGTATAATCAATATCTGGACCAGTACCAAAATACTGAACACCCTGGTTATATAGTTTGTACTACCCTCTGGGTATATCACTTGACAGCAGGGACACTAGTAGATATGAAAACAAAAACTAAATACGTGTACTGTGAAAGTACTATTGTTCGATGGGTTCCAATTTTCGTGGATTTCGTGGTTTGCTTTAACCACAAAATAACGTTCCAAACGAAATGCATTTTCTTCATAGAGTTTTAATGCTTAGAATTGGAAACCACAAATTCAAGTGCCCACGAAATAGTAATATTTATGAAAACCACGAAAATTGATGTCAACCAATAAAAGTACTTCCACAGTACTTAAATCTGCAGTTGAATTGAGTCGACAAACAAAATAACACATGACATTTGATAAGAAATACAAAACCTTGTAATCAGCAAAGATTTACCTGTAATTGTTTTACCTTAGTACCAAGACATTGCACAAAATTATGTCTCACATAACAGGTATTAACAATGTCAAACAAAACATAAACCATGGTATTAAGACAGACAGAAGTTTCATATTTCTCTTTCAAAATTCAGGGAAATTGTATAAAACACAATCAACTCGAATTAATAACAACTTTCTGAAAATTGTAGTGAAATAACTACTAACCTGAATTTCTGACCATTAACTGGGATTTAATTAATGAAGGACATTGTCCTGTTTACTGGAGCTGAAAAAAATTGTTGTTGTGATATCAATACATTGACAAACAAACTTTGACAAATAAACTGATTTCAATACATTGACAAACCAACTTATTTCAATACATTGACAAACCAACTGATTTCAATACATTGATAAACCTACTGATTTCAATACATTGACTAACCAACTGATTTCAATACATTGATAAACCTACTGATTTCAATACATTGACAAACCAACTGATTTCAATACATTGACAAACCAACTTAATTCAATACATTGACAAACCAACTGATTTCATTACATTGACAAACCATCTGATTTCAATACATTGACAAACCAAATCAATTCAATACATTGACAAACCAACTCAATTCAATACATTGACAAACCAACTCAATTCAATACATTGACAAACCAACTGATTTTTATACATTGACAACCCAACTAATTTCAATACATCGACAAAACAACTGATTTCTATACATTGACAAACCTACTGATTTCTGTACTTTGACAAACCAACTGATTTCTGTACATTGACAAACCAACTGATTTCAAAACATTGACAAACCTACTGATTTCAATACTTTGACAAACCAACTGATTTCAATACATTGACAAACCAACTGATTTCAATACATTGACAAACCAACTGATTTCTATACATTGACAGACCTACTGATTTCAATACATTGACAAACAAACTGATTTCAATACATTGACAAACCAACTGATTTCTATACATTGACAAACTAACTGATTTCAATACATTGATAAACCTACTGATTTCAATACATTGACAAACCTACTGATTTCAATACATTGACAACTCAACTGATTTCAATTCATTGACAAACCAACTGATTTCTTTACATTGACAAACCAACTGATTTCTATACATTAACAAACCAACTGATTTCAATGCATTGATAAAGCTACTGATTTCAATACATTGACAAACCAACTGATTTCTGTACATTGACAAACCAACTGATTTCTATACATTGACAATCCAACTAATTTTACTACACTGACAAACCAAATGATTTCTATACATTGACAAACCAACTGATTTCTATACATTGACAAGCTTTCTGATTTCAAGTACATTGACAAACCAGTTGATTCCAACACCTTAACAAACCAACTGATTTTAATACATTGATAAACCTACTGATTTAAAGTCATCGGCATGAACCAATTTCAGTACAATTTCACCAAGAAAGTTTGTCAATAGATTGAAAAACAAATAGATGTCAATGTATTTGCAAATAAAACGGAAGCAACAAGGCAAAAGAAAGAAAATACAAAATTTCAAACACGGCAATAGATGCTGCATGAACAAAGATTAAGGAACAGAACTGAACAGGAACACAACAAAAATGAAACTCATCAAAAAATAAACCACTAGTAGAATGAACCTCCACTTAAATAAAGCACAAGCAGTGTGAACGTCCTCAAAAACAAACCACTAGCAGTATGAACTTCTTCAAAATTAAAGCACTGGCAGTGTGAACCTTGACAAAAAAAAAGCACAAGCAGTGTAAACCATGATGAAAAAAGCACAAGCAGTGTGAATCTCCTCGCAAATAAAGCACTAACAGTATGAACCTTTTTAAAAATAAAGCACTAGCAGTATGAACCTTTTTAAAAATAAAGCACTAGCGGTGTGAACCTCCTAAAAAATAAAGCACTAGCATTGTGAACCTTGACATAAAAGCACAAGCAGTGTAAACCTTTCTTAAAATAAAGCACAAGCAGAGTGCACCTTCCCAATTTTTGTGTCGCCTGCTGTAAGCAGAGTCGACACATAGGGATTACTATCCATCGTCTTTCGTCGTCGTACTGCGTCGTCGTCGTCGTCGTCAAAATTGCTCATTTGTGAGTCTGTTGGTTTTGAATCCGCAACTCCTTCAAAACTGCTAGTCAGATTCTAACAAACCTTTCAGGATAAGTTGTTCACCGGATGTAGTTGTGCACCTGATACTTAGAATTTTGATTTACAGATTTTAGAGGTTCACAGAGCCAAAATTGCTCATTTGTGAGTCTGTCTGTTTTGAATCTGAAACTCCTTCAAAACTGCCGGTCTGATTCCAAAAAACTTTCAGGATAGATTGTACACCTGATGTAGTTGTGCACCTGATACTTAGAATTTTGATTTTACAGATTTTAGAGGTTCACAGAGCCAAAATTGCTCATTTGTGAGTCTGTCTGTTTTGAATCTGAAACTCCTTCAAAACTGCCAGTCTGATTCCAACAAAAATTTCAGGATAGATTGTTCACCTGATGTAGTTGTGCACCTTATATATAGAATTTTGATTTTACAGATTTTAGAGGTTCACAGAGCCAAAATTGCTCATTTGATAATCTGGTTTGTTAATCCCCAATTCCATCACAACTATAAGTCAGATTCCAACAAAACTTGCAGGATATGTTGTTCATCTGATGTAGTTGTGCATCTGATACTTAAAATTTTGATTTTGCAGTTTTAGAGGTTCACTGAACCAGAATAAATCATTTGTTAATTCGGTTTGTTTATGTGGAACTACTTCAAAACTGTAAATCATATTCCAACCAGCCTTTCAGAATACATTGATTACTTGATATAGTTGCGCACCAGATATTTAAAATTTTGATTTTACAGATTTAAGAGGTTAATAGAGCCAAAATAGCTCATTTGTTAATTGGGTTTTTAATCTTCGACTCCTTCACAACTGTCTGTCAGATTCCAACCTAATTTTCAGTATATGTTGTATATCAGGTCTGGTTATGCACATTATACTTAGATTTTTTTTTACCGATTCTAAAGGTTTGCTAAGCCACTAAGCTCATATGTTAAATCAGATTGTTAATCTGCAAGTCCTTAAAACTGTAATTCATATTCTTAACCAAATTTGCAGAATATGTTTTTCTCCTAATCTAGACATGCACATTATAAGTAAAATTTTAATTTTGCATATTTTAGAGCTTCACTGGACCAAAAATGGCCCTTCTGTAGTGCAGGCGACACAAGTGTTCCATGGAACACCCATCAATTTTTAAGCACTAGCAGCGTGAACTTCCTCAAACAATAAAGCACTAGCAGTGTGAACTTCCTCAAAAAATAAAGCACTAGCAGTGTGAACCTCAAAAAATAAAGCACAACCAGTGTGAACCTCCTCAAAAATAAAGCACTAGCAGTGTGAACATCCTCTAAAATAAAAGACTAGCAGTGTGAACCTCTTCATTAATGAAGCACTAGCAGTGTGATGTAACCTCGACGAAATAAAGCATTGAGCAGTGTGAACCTTCTCAAAAATAAATGCACTAGCAGTGTGAACCTCCTCAAAAATAAAGCACAAGCAGTGTGAATCTCCTCAAAAATAAAGCACTAGCATTGTGAACCTCCTCAAAAATAAAGTACAAGCAGTCTGAATCTACACAAAAACAGGATGTATCATCTTTACAATTGAGTGTACACATTTGAGTTTTCAGTAATTTTCAGTAATTCAACCTGAGAGCAGCATATCAGATTTTTAAAACTTGGATCACATTTAGAAACTAGTTAGTGGAAGCACCATGTGACACCTACACTTAGCCTCAAGACGGATTTTGTTAATAATATTCATCCTATAAGGAAGATTGGCATTATTGGAGAGCTTCGTCAGACTAATTACATTAACCAATCATAATCGTTGTGACAGAGGCAAATTACAGAGGCTGTGTCGCTTTAAATTGACATTCTACTTCATTTAACCTTAAGCTTAATAATATATTGACCTTTAAAAGCTTAAGTCATAATATTGATAGAAGTATATATGGAACAAAATCATCTGGATTAATTGGAAATTTTACAGATAATGATGCGGGGTATTTTGTGTTGCTTATTAAGTCTGTGATAACAGGTGTTACAATCGGCAAATTGGAGAATTAGGATGCTCAAATTTTATTTCTTGGGGAAAAAGATATTAGAAGAAAATTTAAGAATTTAAGTAGTCTTGACAATTAAAGAATATGGATGACTGACAGACTTTTTAGTACTCAATATTAATGTTGTAAATCATATATATTTTTTGGTTTGTTTGTCTTTCAGAATGTTGTTAAAGCAGTTTTCCTAGAGCATGAACATATTTATTTGCAATCCTTCAAATGAGCATACTTATATTCCTCAAATAAAGCCTTTAACAGGTCCTTTAAAAGATCAAACAATTGAAGTGATATAAAATTTTAGTGTGTACCAGTTTGCATTATGTCTGAAGGGGTTTAACTTGATACTGTAGTGATGCCATATGATATACCATAGAATTCTATATTTTTCATATGACCTACATCTAAAACATGTGGTATATCTTTTGAAGTCTTGAGTATTATGCTTTCTTTTCTTGCAGCAAAGATCTTTCAATTTGGTACCAGAATATCTGATCTCATGGCTTGCAATGGAAACAACTTTCACAATAAATATTTATAACATAGACTAAATTATTAGGAGTATATAATCAGTTTGTTTTCAATACTACTAATAGATTACCATATGCTAATATTAGGAGTTCAGAATTGTTCTATCCAAAATGGGAAGAAATGCATTTCCATGTTAAGAAGATTGATGGTGATTAACAGCTATGTAAGGAAAATCACATGAGAAAATCACATGAAAGTCTATATATGCTTAAGCTTTATTTTGTGGTTTGTCTGGCATACCTAAGTTTGATGTCTATAATAAGTATTGATATGTAAATTTCAAGGATGATTGATGTTTTGAGGTTGAACTTGTATCTTTCAGGGTTAGAACAATCGTAGAGTATGATGAATTGGAGTATTACATTATGGACACACTTTAGAACAATGTTGACTGATTGTTTCAACTTATCTGATCAATACAAATTTTGCT
>MJUU01034637.1:0-16414 GCA_002080025.1 Modiolus philippinarum
ACGTTTTTTGAAAACCTACGGCTTTTTGCCATATCAACTACTGTTGTCTGCGTGTTGGCACCGTTGTCAGTGCGTTATCATAGACCAGCGTGACTCAGACTTTACTGAAACACGAGCTTACCTTTTAGTTTTTTTGTGAAATAAATTGTAATAAATCAGTATAGCTTGATAATTAGCATGATGCATTTTAATTTTTAGGAAGCTGCCAAATACCCAAAAGATTATCCAGCAAACAATTTAATTCCGTTGCCCGCCTTATATAATTCATATATTTATTTCAATGGCCAGAATAATAGACATTTTTGTCTATTTTTCGAACAGCTAGTCAAATAGTAAAATTGTCTATTTTTCCAGCTAAAACTATACATACAATATTATTTTAAACTGACTTCAAACGATTTCGTAATACCACTTTTTCATTTATGTATTTTTATTCCATAGATCTTGCAACATAGTTGCAAATAACTGACTTACGATTATGTTAAAGCACGCCAACTGGTCGAAATTTATTGATGATATGGACATAAATATCTATACTTTTTAGCCTTGGAAAACTGAAAACAAGCTTGTATTTAGATGTATTTCATCAAAAAGTACGGTTTAGAGATGTATTTGAGAAAAAAAGTATAGGAAAAAAGTATCGCTTAATTAAAAAAAAATCCCATTGAAAAGAAAATATAGAAGAAAAATCATGATGATAAACTTTCACTTACGTTACTGAAACGCTGATATTCATAGATAAAACGTCAAAAAGTTGAAGTGGGACATATCCGCTGACACTCCAAAATTTCAATAGTTCGGACAATCAACGAGAACAGCTTACATGTTTGGTGTATTTGGAATGTGCTTTTTCAGTACTTTTGACAAACAGCAAGAATAAGGATATTCGCAACTGGTGTTTTTGTATTTTATATGATATATAGCTACTAAAGCATTTGCAACCCTAAAATATAATGCGGGGGACATTCCTGCTAGACAAAAAGAATACCGTGGTTCGGGTATTAATAATTATAAATACCCCAAGGAAACCCATCGAAATTCTTCATCTCTTATAAAAGTACTTAATCATGGCATATTGTGTCAGATTTTCTTTTAAATGATTAAAATGTTATCTTTTTTCCGTTAAACTTTGGGGGTAAAAAATAGTTTTGCAGGCGGGACAACTCTCTTCTGTGGATTTCATCTACCTTTTTTACGGTATCTTCTTGTTGATGCTACCAGCAAGTTTGCTACGCTTTAGTACATACCTGCCAAAATGCCAACATCTAAGCCGAATTTTCGAGGAAAGGTGATCAAAATATTGCCATTATTCAAGCACTTTTGTTACACGGAACAATCGAAAAAATAACACTATCATAAATATCGGAGACCGATAACTTTAAAAAAAAACCGTTTCTTATGAATTTTCGTATCTCACCACATAGAATATTTATTAAGCTTTAATTTGATATATTACAGTAAACATTTTAATTAATCTAGTTTTAGAACAAAAGATAGGAATAATAACGAGGGTAGCTATATGGCTGTGTATATTATTTTAGGGGTCGCAAAATTTTGAGGAGTTATAGCCCAATTTGTCAAAATGGAGTTTGTGGAAGCCAACTCTCCTGCATCTTTGATCCAACATCAAGCAAACTTCAAAAGATTGTTAACCTTGGTTTACAGTTTTTAATATGGTTTTTGTCTCGTTTTTAAAGCTCCGCAAAATTTTCATAAACCCTCAAATACTTAAAAAAGATTTTCAACACTGAATTTCTAGGTACCACTCCTGCTGCCATTTGATTTCTTTGACTGTTAATCATCAGACTTAGATGTGCAAGTTGTGTTTTCACGGAATTACGGCTCTTTATGACTGGGATATATTCAAATTGAGTGGGATAGACATTCGCCTTAATGGAGAAAAGCTTCTAGTTTTATCTTGGTTTAATTGGGGTTTAACCTCCAGTTTATTTAATGCAACCCTTTCAACTGACTAAAAAGTGCACTAACACTTTCAATCAAAATTCGGAAACACAAAATAATACTTAATTATTTATGCACGGACCATTTAATTTTCAGTGGGATGGGGGTGGGGTGGATGCAAATTTCACCCGAACTTCGAGGGCAAGATAATTTTTGCCATGTACACTATGCAAGGAAAATTTGTTGAGCAAAAAAAAGGGTTTTTGAGCAAGGCTTTTTTCTAATCGACATAGTAAGGGTCATATTATTATTTTTTTTAACCAAAGGTGCTAGTCAGAGAATTTTTTGGGCCAAAATGGGGCCAGAAAATGTTTTTTTGTAAAAATCCCAGCCCCCTTGAAAATCGAATGGTCCGTGCTTTATTGAATCCGTTATTTTAATCCCCCCATATGTACACTTTCGTACTTTCAATGTATTTATCTTGTTTATGTTTCTGTTCATTGGAGAAGAGATGTAAAATAATAATTTATAATCGATTTTTTTTTATTATTGTAAGCATAACAGACTATATAAAAGTTAACTTCAAATAAATACATGTTTGAATTGCGTCTTTTTGTGTATAAAATTCAATCGGATATCAGTAATAGAGACGACATACTCATAAACCCTGTAAATAAAAATATCACTTTTATTAGTCTTATGTCTGGATTAGTAAACTCGTGTTGAAGTATTTCAAAGAAAGTTACATACAAAAACGTTCCACAAGATAGTCCTTGTAAGAAACCTTCTACGATGGCAGACGACGATCCAGTGCCGCATTCAACAATTATCAGTCCAATGGCGATCCCAACTGGGGAGGATACGGAAAACGTAAACAATGAACGTAAGCACGCCCAGAAGGACATTTTACTTTGTGTAAATGTCATTCCCAGAGTAAATGCCAATACTCCTTTGTGAATTACAAGTCCAGTAAACACTGTGAGAACTTCAGAAGTTTCTTTTTGAAGACCAACAGCAAGGCCTTCAAATAATGAATGTACAGATAATGCAATCAATAAGAGAATGGACCTAAACGTTGATTTTTCTGTATCATCAGACGCATGAACTGACAACCTGTCGTCAAATTCGTCGAATTTGTCTAATTCCACATCGTTTGGAGAATGGCCATTATATTTTTCTTTTGGTTCGACTGAATTATTTGACATTTCATGTTCGTATTGTGAAGATACACGGCATATTTTTTCACCTTGGTCTTTGGTTGATGCCAAATCACCATTTTTATATGAATTTGTCTTAATCTTAGAATGTTCCTTGCTGACAGCAATCTTTCGTTTCTGCTGGTACACCAAAACACTTTGTTCAATGGCTAACATTAGCATTAAACCTAAGATCAATGTAAATTGAGATATTGGGTAAGATGAAAACAACTTCGATCCCTCAAACATGTCTTCTAGGTCCTCCGTAGTTTCGGGCAGTAAATCCATTAAACATGTAACCAAGAAAACTCCAGCAGCAAAACAGTTCAAAACGCTGAGTACCCGTTGGAAAAATCTAGAAGTAATTCCATTTCCTCTCCTTCTGTAATAGTGAATAAACTTGACAGGTATGAAGCCGAGTGTGAAACACACTATCAAAAGTCCAAAAAGAATTAACACTTTCACAATTTTTACATCCATATTCACTGGACGACTTTGTATTAACAAAACTCGTTTCAATCCGCAACTTCACATTTTATACATTTAAGATAAGGTCAACGTGATATGCGAAAATGGGTTTTACGTGAATCTAAGGTCAACAAATGGGACCTATCGTGTGATGCATTATATTAAAGTCCGCATGATAAATCTGGCTTCATGTTTCAGGTTTTCGAAAAACCTCGTTTAAATCCACTACTTCACACTTTAGATATGAAAGTGAAGGTCAAAATGTGAAAATAATGTTACGTGAATCAATATACACAACGTGTAACATAATTATCAATAAAGTAGGTTTGAATAATCTGATGATAAAAATATCCCATCTAGATAATCATTTTTTTTTAATTTCTTCACTCTGTATATTATAAATTCACATCATTGTAAAACATGAATGAATTCGAGTTATTTTTGGAATCCGTATCATTTTATCTGACCTAACTAATTTCAACACTTACAGTTATCCACATATTAAAAATCTTTTAATGTTAGACTCACATTTATGGTACACTATGACAAACATAACACGAATCGCCACTTTGTCTTGTATTTTGTTCCTTCAGTGGACCGATTTTGTGAATGCATAGATCTAGTCCTATAAAAACAGATCACTGTAAGAAACATTTTTGTATGATACCCTCGTTTGCATTTTCATAAAAATATCAGCGACTATGGTTGCCATATGAATGCTTTTTCGGTTGAGTTTTGAAATGTTTTAACATTTTTGTAAAGAATCGTTTCATAGCACATCAAGAACCTCAATAAATTAATAAATTGACTTCCATTTGAAAGGGCCTATATTTATCCAATTTAAACGATTCTCGATGTTTTATCAGATAGTACTACCATCCCCAAAACTGTAAAATGTCGTATACGGAAGTTCAACTTAAATGTTATTTGCAGGCATATTTATCTTCAATAATTAACAAACAACACAAGGGTGAAGTATACGAGTATCAAAGAACCAGACATTAAGCAGACACCATAATACACGTTTTCCAACAACATTTGAGAATATATGAAGGGAACAAAATTCACAACAAGTGGCCATAGTCCTTTGGGTAGTCTTACTTCAATTTCCGAATTGACGTTTTTTGTCTAGAATTAATTTGATGTTTTCACAATCTTCACTTTTTCCCAAATCAAAAGGATTGTTTGACAAAAATTCTTGTGTTAAAAATCGGAGAAAAGGAGGGGGTAATAACGAAAGTACTGAACAGAATTTTCAAGAGCCGAAGTTCAAAGGTCAAAAAGACAATGCAGGTGCAAAAACACCCGAAAATTGTCAACCGCAATGGTCCTGATTTGGTACAAGCATGTCAAAAGAACCTTCCTTTCCATTGCGGCAGTGTCCGGTAGCCACTCAACAGCAATTACTGTTGAAATTTCGTTGACAGTCAAAATAAATGTTCATCCAAGCACTAAGTAGAACAAATGAATCGTGAATCGCAGTTCGCAACGAAACTTCGAATATTTCCCACAAGGGACTGATAAGTAATAATTTTAATGATTGTATGAAATGATTTTTTTTTATTACGGTCACAGAGAAAACCATGCCTAATGAGAGTGCTAGCTTTCAATTACAACGAATCAATCGTGAAACATACACTCCGTTCACAGGGAATATATCAAAATTTTACCCTTTTCCACAAATTGCGACAAGTTGAGCAATATATAAACTGAATGATGAAATATTACAAAATTTACAGAAAAAAAATCATGCACAAATGAAAAATTCTTTATTAGCCTCCTTGCCAAAAACTTGACGAACTTTTTAAACGTCTAAAAATAATTCCATCGTTCATCACAGTATGACAGCATTTATATTGTACATCATTCAAAATTGTTATATGACCAGGATTTCATGCAGAAGATCTTTTTTATTAAATATTCTTTCCCCGAGAGATATCGTGCTTCAGTCCGTTAGTGCCAGGTGGTGTTTTATTTTTATCTCGTTATAACGACTTATTATCTCGTTATAACGACTTAGTATCTCGTTATAACGACTAAGCTAACTCGTTATAACGACTTAGTATCTCGTTATAACGACTTAGCTAACTCGTTATAACGACTTAGTATCTCGTTATAACGACTTAGTATCTCGTTATAACTACTTAATATCTCGTTATAACGACTAAGCTAACTCGTTATAACGACTTAGTATCTCGTTATAACGACTTAGCTAAGTAACCAATAGAACGAGTGCCTTTGTTATTGAACAGATGATAAGACCACAAGAAACAAACAAGAGGCTATCAAGAACCTCTATCGCTCACCTGGAACCTGGTGCATTAACATTCGTTAAACTATTTTTTACAACAAACAGAAATATACGACAGAACCCGAACCTGTCAGACAGAGTTTCTAAAGGGTCCCATACAAGCACTAGTTGCAGACTTAACCACAAATTTTCAAAAAGACCCATCGGAGGACCTTTGTGGCTAAGTTAAGATCCAATCGGTCAAGTAGTTTCAGAGGAACAGATCTTTGAAACTGTTCCCATAGGGTCCATATTAAACTGTGNGGATTTTTAAAAAAGTGGTTTTATATCACAGACGCGAATTATGGGATAGCCACGTTCTACTATAAGTCTTAACAACCAAGTCATTATAACGAGATACTAAGTACGACTTATCTAAGTCGTTATAACGAGATATCAAGTCGTTATAACGAGATAATAAGTCGTTATAACGAGATAATATGTCGTTATAACGAGGTACTAAGTCGTTATAACGAGATGCTAAGTCGTTATAACGAGATACTATGCCATTATAACGAGATACTAAGTCGTTATAACGACTTAGCTAAGTCGTTATAACGAGATAATAAGTCGTTATAACGAGATACTAAGTCGTTATAACGAGATACTATGTCGTTATAACGAGATACTAAGTCGTTATAACGAGATAAAAATAAAACACCACCTGGCACTAACGGACTTCCGTTCACAGTATGACAGCTATGAAGTAAGACATTTTATATTGTACATTATTTAAAATTGTTATTTATATGATCCGGATTTTCTGTAAAAAATTTAGGGTTTCAGTTTTTTTTTATTAAATAATCTCTCCCACGAGAAATTGTGCTTCACAGTATGACAGCTATGATGCAAGACATTTTATATTGTACATTATTCAATATTGTTATATGATCAGGATTCCACTTAAAAGATTTAGGGTTTATGTTCTTTTTTATTAAGTATTCACTCCCAAGACAAATCGTGCTTCACAATATGACAGCTATGAAGCAAGACATTTTATACTGTACATCATTTGATCGGGATTTCATGCAAAAGATTTAGGGTTTTAGTTTATTCTCAGCCACGAGAAATATAATTCAAAAACTAGAATAATGACTGTCGGAAACGATAGTAATCCCCGAACTGCCTGTTTGACACAAGAAACAGTTTTATAGACCCTTGGCATAATTTTTGTAAACATTTTTGAAATCAAATTATCGAAAGTTACTATTTTTACTAAATATAGTTAATGATATGTGGTTGTTAGGTAGAATTAAAAAAAAAAGTATTCTTTGAGATTTTCAGGAAATTTACCAAACTTGGAATCAAATATTTTTGGATGCAATTGATGAAAGTGTTTGTACTAATTGAATCGAATTCTTAAATAATGATTCCAATTTTGAATTCCAATTGGTCTTTGAGTTACCAACACTAGAATCAAATATTTTTGAAATCTAATTATTGAAGATGTCTGCTAATCAGAAAGAAATTATCTTTGCTTAGTAGAATTTAAAAATTAAGTGTTTTCCTGACAATATCAGCAATTTCCAAAAATTTGGAATCAAATTTTTTTTATCTAATACATGAAAATATCTGTTCAAATAAAAAAAAAAGATTCTAACAGTATGGTTGTTATACAGAATTCCAAAAAGTAAGTGACCTATGACTTCATGATATTTACCATAATTGTAATCAAATATTTTTCGAAATCCGACCGATGAAAGTACATGAAAAAAAAACATTAGGGTTTCAATGTAAAATTCTCAAAAAGTGGTCTTTGAGATGTTCATGAAAATGACCAAAAATAATTCTTTTTTGGAAATCCAATCAATAAAAATATTTTTTCAAAGAGAAACAAAATCTAAAAGTGTTGTAGTAAGGTAGAATTCCGAGATCAATAAATGGTCGAATCATGTATATTTTTGAAATCCAACTGGTGAAAATGTTTGCCCCAATCGAAACAGATTATAAAAGTATGGTTGTTAGGTAGAATTTTGTCAAAGGTTTACTTTGAATGAAGTAGGCAGTTCAGAAGCACACTGCTTAATATACCATGTAGCAGGTGGGAATGGAATTTGTCGCCAGAGGGAATTATTGTTTTACATTGAACATGGAAGGAATATACTGAACAGTTTTCTTACGTATAATTATTAGTCCCTGAACCAAACAAAGTTGCAGTATGGTGAATGAAAGGATATGGAGTAAATGGGCACGAGACAAAGTCTCTACAAATACAAAGTAATAACAAGCAAAGGAACAACGCTTTTGTTGTTGTTTTTCATCTTGAAGTATAAATTTATCTCCTTGTACTCGTCGGTATGACATGACAGATAAATCTCTCCATAGAACCATCAGATGATAAGTGAATTCAAATAAAACTTCATTTTAAGAGACATGAGACATGAGTTGTCGAAATGCCCATATGCAGAAATTAAATTTACAGTAAATTCGGTATTTTGTTATTTATTACCACTGAGCCGATGCCACTACTGGTGGAATGTAATGTCCTAGAGGGTATTCACCAACACAGTAGCCAGTACTTCGTTGCTGGTCCGAAAACCGATTTTATTTTAAAACTTTCAATATCTAAATTTAAGGAATTTTGTTAAAACTTAGGAGTATTTCCCTCATGCACACCTCTGTCCTTAGATGATTTTGGCTTTTGGTTTTAGATCTTATTGGTAATTTGTTCTCTATCAGCTTTTACACATCTTTCGCTTTATGGATTTTCAAATGTTTTGATTTGATCTGTACTGAAGAAACATAAGTTGTCGAAATGCGCATATGCAGAAACAAAATTCACAGTAACTTCGGTATTTTGTTATTTAAAATTGTCATCAATAAATGACAAAAAGCCAAAGCTCTACCTGATAACTTAAAAGGGATGAAAAACCATTCAATTATATTCTTAAAGAGGTGTTCCCAGGAGAAAGTGGAATTAAAGATAAAAAAAATTATGTTTTTATAAATACATTGAACACGATTTTATGTCGGTACTGCCTTTTTTTCTGTAATTGATAGCAGAATGAAAAATGAGACATTGAAAGTTAATTGAATGACAAAATCAGTACAGTATTATTTCTGCAGCCGAATTTGATTAAAAGTGCAAACAGTTTTAATGTTGTAGTTTAAGTGCAGTGGTTTGTCGGTTGAAAGGTCTTGAGAAAATACACTGATCATAAAATCATGAAATGAAGCAATGGAAAAGGGTTTTTAAAGTTGTCCTTTATAAAATTTATACTTCTTCGATAATTAGTGTGTATCGTAACTAATGAATGGAAAGACAGATGTACCTGTATGGGGTTGATTTTTGACCCCCTCCCCTCAATTATTCACGGCTTCTTTTTGTTCCATCGTCAATATGCATTTGTATCTAGTCTTACCGAAAAAAAATAATGTATTATCACCGGTATACACAGTAAGGATCGAGGAGGACTTGGTTGCTGAACGAAAGTACAAAGGGCAAAACGCCTATCGCTGTACATATTGGTGGTATGTAACAACGGCAGTAGAAAGGAGTGAAATTTACAAAAATCGAAGTCCAAAGGCATGGCAAAACGAGAACACAGAAAACAATGACGCCAGACAAAAAACAACGACGCTAGAGAGACACAAAGCACAGAAACAGAAATCACAACATTCAAAACAAAGCACTCACAGTGTGAACTCCAGTGAAACTGAGAGTGACATCAGGTGCTCCGGAAGGGTAAGCATGTCCTGCTCTGTTAACAGCACCCGTCACACTGTGAGTGGGTCAATCCAGGAAAATGTCAAAGTCGGTAGTCAAATCCGGGAAGACGTGAATCTAGCTGAAAATATCCACTCTAATTTGGGATACTGACACGTTAATCTTTCGATGATGTTATGGTGACGGCCATAGAATTTCTCAAGGGATGAAATTAACGTAGGTTGAACAAATCCCTGACTAAGCAGCTTTTGCGACAGTGTTTTTACTCTGTTAAAAAAATCACTGTACAAACTACACGCTCGACAGTAACGAATCAACTGTGAAATGTACACTACATAGGCAGGAGAGGTAGGTATATTGCTGCTAAGAAAGGGAAAGTTCACAATTGGGAAATTAAAATCATCACGCTTATCATACAGCTTAGACTTCAAACGTCCATCTTCGTCAATATACAATAACAGATCTAGGTACGAAGCTGAAGTAGGTGTTTCAGTTGTTTCTTTGATTTCAAGCTCATTGGGATAGACCTGATGTAAATACTCCCTAAATTCAGGATTATTAAGAGAAAGTACATCGTCTTTGTAGCGGAAGCTGAAATTAAAGGACTGGGCTAGATATTTTTGTTTTCTTTGGTTAAGCCCTTGTAAAAACTTGGCCTCGCACGAGTAAAGGAAAAGGTCAGCTAAAATAACTAAATACCGAAGTTACTGTGAATTTTGATTCTGCATATGCGCATTTCGACAACTTATGTCTCTTCAGTGCAGATAAAAGCGGCGCACAGTTAGTTCCCATAGGAATCCCTATTGTCTGTTGGAAATTACGACCTCCGAATTCGACAAAAATATTGTCGATAAAAAATTCTAACTTTTTGATTACGTCAGTCTCGGTGTACTTCTTGTTTGAATCAGTGTGGTTCTTAACAAAATATGTCTTTTCTTTCCCTATAACTAAATAGGTGTATCTGCGTTCTCCCTTTTTAGTGCAGAAACATTGATGTATTAAATCTGCAATTACTGTTTTAAGTTTATTGTGTGGCGGGGTTGTATAAAGAGTAGAAAAGTCAAAGGTTTGAATGCTATGGCAATGGGTAAGACTGGTTGATCGTTACCTGTACTGATCAGGTAACGATAACACAACCTCATATAAATAAACATGTAATTTTGGCAAGTCTTCAACTTTCAATTACCACCCAGTTCCGCTTGAAAATAATTGAACAAACAGGATGTATAGGAAGGAAAGGTTAACGTGTACAGAAAAATTCTGTTGGTACAAAGTGTTTTGTTTTCTTTAGGTTTTAGACTATGTTGTTATTTTGTCTTATACCATTTTTTTCTCCTAACAAAATACAAGGCAAATATGATTGAAAAAAATATGACTTCGTTTCATGACGGGTGCTATACGCGGAGTAGATCATGCTTACCCTTCCGGAACACCTGATGATACCTCAGTTTTTGTAGGGGTTCACACTGCTAGTGCTTTAGTTTTGTGGCGTTCTTGTTTACTTTATTTGTTTTGTCTTTGTCATGCTGTCTCATGAACTGCCGTGATTTTAGGATTTTTCATTTTGAAATTCCCTTTTTCTCATTTTTGCTTCGTTATTGTTTGCCGATGTATTCGAAAGTTGTTGAAATGGTCATATGCAGAAAATGAATTTACAGTAAGTTTGGTGGTCAAGTCCGAAGGTTAGGATGACATGGCTCAAAGCTAGGTCAAGTTTAATGTAAACACGTCAATTACAGGACTGTGACATTATATTGATAAGCAACCACGTGACGGCGACCATAAAATTTACGGAATAGTAATTGACAAGTATTAGCTTTCCAAAAAGCTAGTCTGACGTCAGCATTCCTTTACTTAAACAATAAATGGTATATTATATGTTATTTTGGAATCTTCACAGGGGATACGGGTTCATATTCCCTGTGTGTGTTTTATATCCCCTGCGCCGTAAGGCACAGACAGGGAATATGAACCCATATCCCCTGTGAAGCCCGAATAACTTTTATATTCTGCTAGAAGTGCTACAATTTTTTTTTATCTAAAGGCGTTTAAAAATCGTGATTTTGCCACCACGGGGATACGGTCTCATATCCCTTGTCAAGATAACCAATCAGATTGCAGGATTTACCTGGATATTTCATTTCAGCAGAATATTTTGTTTGATGACTTACTAAAATTTCCTAGCTACATATTCGTAACGGTAACCAAACAAAACTCACAATATAATTCAACAATTACGGTTCTCCTGATATATAGGAAGGACATACTTAACAAACAAACTGGTTTCTTTGTCTTCTATTCCGACAGAACCAGTAAAAAAAATTCTCAAAGTGTGAATGTAGAAAGTAATGCGTGTTTATTTATATGCCAACAGCACGCTTAAAGAATGGTATCTAATTAGATATTCTTGCGGAGTAATCAATAAATGAACATCACGACCGCAAGTGTTTATTTGTTAAAATGCAATGATATTGTCGTAACATATAATCAAGTGAACACGTTACACTTTATTTACCGTCATGCAATGCAAGAATGGACGATTTACCGAAATGCAATGCAAACATGGACGCCTTACCGGATGTTCATTTCCTGATTCTAATACTGATTGACGCCGTGAAGTCAGACAATAACTGATATCTGCAGGATAAAATTCAAGGACACATTACAAATTTCAAGAACTCTTCATCGGGGATGCAATCCATATTAAAAGTGACGATAACGTGGCCAGTCCAAAAATAATAGACGTGGTATTGTATCTTTTAGGTTGCGTCTGAACTATTGTTCATTGTCTATGACCTGAACGGTCTACTAGTTCTTATTTTATAACCAATTTAGCAAATGGCGTGATCTAAAAAAATCATCAACAACTTCAGTTCCACCTCAACATATTTTAAAAACAAATTTTTTTTAGACTTGCTATTGCTAATTAATTTACACAATCCAGGTCCTTTTGAAATGTCCAACAATGCTATTGTTTTTTGATTATTGTAGTAGAATAAAAAAGATAACAGGAAACACCTACAATGGCCGAAAAACATAGCCACATGCCACAAAGTAAATAGGAACTGCAACAGAAAAAAAAACACAAAAAAATACAAAAGACAAACGTAAACAACGATAGGAACTCGGGACAGCCGGACTTAGTACTATCGAATGAACCTAACTCAAACTTCAGTTGACTAAATTTTTAGTCTTTTTAAAATAAGACCGTTTGTCGCATGTTTGGATAAATCAAAAATTTTTAAACGATATCTTGCTAAAAAAGGTAAAACAGTCGCTCCAAGATTAATGTTTATCAACCCTGATTTTCGGATATACAGAACAGTGCAAAAACTTTGATATATCGTTTTTTTTTAAAGAAAAGTTTGAATTAGAAAAATACTTTGACATTCTAGACTGTAAAGATATTGTTACATTCTGCAAATTTTGGACGATCAATCATAAACTCCTTATTGAGTGTTGGAGATGGAAAAAAATTACTAGAGAAAATAGGATCAATATGGCAAGCCAAAGTGGACAAAAAGCCATATTTGTAAATATTTATAAATCATTTTCAAATATTTATAAATGAATTATAAATATTCATAATTCATTCTTAAATATTTATAACTGATTAATAAATATTTGAAAATCATTTTTAATTCATTTATAAATATTTAAAAATCATTGAATTATAAATATTTATAAATGAATTGTTAATATTTATAACTCATTTATAAATATTTTTAATTCATTTATGGATATTTATAATTAATTTATAAATATCTATAATTCATTTATAAATATTTATAATTCACTGAATATTAAATATTTATAAATGAATTATAAATATTTGAAAATAGTTTCAAGCGTCAGATTGAAAATGGGAATGATTTATCCTATCCGTTTCTCAAAACTGGAGATAGGAGAAAACAAGCTACTATTATTCTTAAGCGGTGGATCCTAGTAAGGGAAAGCATAAAATAACACTCTTTATCACGTTTACTAGGCCTGTCTGCCCGATAGCTTGCCTCTCTGCTCTCTTGAAATATTAATTATGTTTTCCAGTAATTTTTCAATAGAAGTCTACTCCCCAGCAACATTATTCATGACGTCCTGCATTGTTCCACTAGAGATTCTACCATATTATAATCTCTTGCCAGTGCTGCAGCATATATTCTCATTGGAATTTAGTTTATCTGCTGTTTTGTGTCGTCAGCCATGTTTATATAAGTAGAACTGCAGAGGGAATCTCTAGGCTTCGATTCTGATTTAAAAACTATGATTAGAATTATAAACATTTATAAATAATTTATAAATATTTGAAATTGAATTATAAATATTTGAAAATGAATTATAAATATTTAAAAATGATTTATAAATATTTATAATTCAATTATAAATATTTGAAAATGAATAATAAATATTTGAAATTGATTTCCAAATATTTATAAATACGGTTGATTTATAAATATTTATAATTCATTTTCAAATATTTATATTTCAATTTCAAATATTTATAAATGAATTATAAATATTTATAATTCAATTTTAAATATTTATAATTCCATTCTTATTTTCAAATATTTAAAAATCGATTTATAAATATTTATAAATGAATGATAAATATTTATAATTACTTATAAATATTTATAATTATTTACAAATATTAATAATTATTTATAAATATTTATAAATGAATTATAAAAATTTATAAATATGGCTTTTTGTCCACTTTGGCTTGCCATAGATATGTGAGTTATGAATTATCTGTATCTTTTAGATAAATTTCATTATATCTTAAAATGTAATTTTTCCAAATGCAAGAGACAATTGATTATTGATAAAAAGTATCTATCCTTTGCAAATATTCTAAAATGTAGAGACCTCATGAATGTAAAAAACAAGTCAAAATTGACTAAGCTTTGTAGTTTTATGAGATATATAAATAAATGTGTCTGTCCTCACGGTTGATTAGTCGGATTATGTCTGTCTGCATTGTGTTAATAGTATTATAATATATTAAAATATATTTATGTTATTTTTTTATGTCTAAAGTATTACCTTATGACAAATATAAAGTTTTACATTATAATACGAAACTACTCATCTATTGAGATAAGGAAAAACAAATTCCCATTACAGTTTACATAAAGAAATATCTATTCATTTAATGATGTAATTTTTAAATAATTTAATAAGTACATTCTTTTTTCAGCGATCATATTAACTATATAAAAGTCCTACTTTCATTAACAGATCAAGGTAAAACCCCCATAGGTCATGACAGTCTGATATACCCATTTCAAAAGAACCTGAATCGGTTAAAAAGCAAGTCTCCAAAAATATTGGTTTGAACCTAAAGGTGTTGATCATTTTTTTCAAACCTATAGATTACTAAATAAGAACTAGTACATTGTTAAGGCCAATGGACAATAAGTTCTTGAAGACGAAATGAAAGTTTGTTATCGATGAGACTTTAAGTGTATGCAAAGCTTTCGATCATTAGGCTCTCGTTCTTTTAAGAATATTAATAAAACAGTTTAAAAACAGAGTATCAGTTTGAGCAACAGGTACATTGTAGGAAAAAGAATAGGTACTAAGTGTCACTCAGTTAAACTGCAAGAAATGACGTTAGATATTTAGCTTAATTCGCTTTGCATTGGATGAGTTATTTCCATATCTTTGCGTCCTTCATCAAAGGTTCATTTCTAGCTTTTCAATAATAGATCGTCTCACGTAAAACTAATAGTCCAGTTAGAATAAAAAATAATTACATTAGTCCTTAGGCTGTCGTTTTGAAAAGTTACATTTGCCGCGTCCCATCCCTTATTCGCCAGTTTGAAATATGTCGACTTTTTTATTTTGTATTTTTGTAGTTGACCTTTTTTCTGGTGTTTACAGCAGGTCTGCACCTATTCCTAGATGCTGCATGAGAGGAACAATTTATCAATATGAGATTATGTTGAAAACATTCAAATATCGTCTCCTCTCAAACTACAGAGGCAATTAATATGGCTTAATAAGGTGGTCTCGCCCAAAAGGTGCGAAAAGCGATACACTAGCGTACAAAGTAAATGAGAGCTATAGCGTCAAGTGAGCATGTTAAGCTTCGGTTTTGCAGTAACTGTTAGTTTTAGGGCAATGTAAGTTGGTTTTTGATAGTAAATTACAGTCCGTTATATGCCTTTTATCCTTAACTCAACTGTATGGCCTAGTGAGCATGTTATTTTTGTGATTAGGTCAGTTTCTCAGTAACTATAAGTGGTAAGTCAATGATAGTTGGTATAAGGTTTGGTCTTAAATAGTTCATGACAGTCTGCTGTATAGCTTGCTTTTGTCTGTAACCTCAATTTTGCGGTCCAGTGAGCATTTTAAGATTGTGTGATTATTCCAGTTTGTCAGTGACTATTAGTGTCAGGGCAATGATGTTTATTATATAGATAGGTCTTTGATAGTACATGCCAGTCTGCTCTGTGGCGTTTGTCCTGGACCTCAATTTTACAGTCCAGTAAGCATGCATGTATTTGTTATAAATTTAGTTTCTCAGTAATTAATAGTGGTTGGTCAATGATATTTATGAGGGTTGGTCTTGGTTAGTATATCACAGTCTGGCATATGGCTTTTGTAAGTGACCTCAATTTTACGGTCTGGTGAGAATGTTAAGTTATGTGATTAGGTCAGTTTCTCAATAAGTTTAAGTAAGTCATTGATATTTGGTAGATGGGTAGGTTATTTGGTGGTGCATGAGTCTTTTGACAGTCAGTCTTAAGGCTGTTGTAGATCCAAATTCACATTCCAGTGATCATGTTAAGTTTATGTTTTTAGTACAGGTTCTCTGTAACTATTAGTGGTAGGTCAAAGATAATTAGTATGTTGGATTAGGTCCGTTTCTTAGTGTATATATATATA
>MJUU01034637.1:16566-26980 GCA_002080025.1 Modiolus philippinarum
TTGTTTTAAATGATAGAACAACTATTAAATTTCAAATTTTTAGCTGTCGTAGAAAGTTCCTGTGGTCACGATTTCTCTAATTTCTCCCTTTTTAAGGGTACCCATAAACAGTGCTTGGGATATGGTATCTTTAAAGGTTATAGAAAATAGTAGTACTCTCTTATATTCTATAAAAAGTTATTCACGGTGAAGTCAAGACCTGAAATATTTATTTGAATCATAGAATGCAAGTTATTTTTGACTCGTTTTTGTAATTTATTGGTATAAATGTCGGGGTAAATTTTAGTCTAAATTAACGACATTTTCATTGAATTTGAAATAACTATGCTTTATTTCTGAAAAATTCCAACTTTAACGAAAGTACATATACGAATTGTACATACGCACCAAAAATCATGGATGTAATGTCCACCGTTAAAGAGAAATCAACAATTAAAAAGCCAAAATTTGCGTAAAACTTTCAAATTTTAGTCGATGTGAAGACCGTGCCAATTGGTTATGTTCTTTCAAGTGTACAACGAAAGATAACTCTAATCATTCTCTTGTCAAAATTACTTGACAAGCCCAAGTCTAGTTAAATAGGGGGAATCTAGTGACAATTTTACATTGCTTGTGTTTTGATTTTCCAAGCACATATGTTTGTTTTCACGTTTAAAATCACCTCTCCATATTATTTTAGATAATATAATAGGGTTTTGTTTCAGTATGAATGGTTTTACTAAGATTTATATCAGTGTGTGTTTTTTGGGGAAAATTGAATAATTTATACCAATAACAAAAGTACGATTTATTTCGCTTTAACTAAATTTATTATTTAGCGGTTCGTTTTAAAATTAAATTACAGCTTTCCTTTAAAGAATAATCCTATAAAAGTCAGAAATGCGCAGTTCTTTATATCCGAAAGAACCCCTCATATCACGGAAGTGCAGATATTCAAAATGACGAACCTTTAAAACAAAAATGCCAACTTTGAAACTTGTTGAATAAAGACAACAGACAAATCATTATAAAAAATAAAACTAAAGAACTACCCCAATAAAATGTACAATAATATTCGAATTTCGTTGCAGTTTTATCTGTGAAATGAAGCTCACTTTAAAATGCATCAAAATTTTCAAAATTTTAGGAGCTGACCTTTGACCCTATCTAAAATAAAATGTGACCAAATTCAATCTCTACGACATCGTCATTTAGATGCACCATGGTATCTTCTTTCCAAACATGTATAATACAGGTGTGTGTTATCCCGTTAACCCAAAATCGGAAAAATCGTCTCTTGGGCACCCTACTATATGTCTCTGAAGTGCAGATTAAATCAAACACAAGAGGAAATCCATAAACCGAAATATGTGTAAAAACTGATAGAAAACAAATTATCAATTGGATCCAAATAGAAAACAGATATCAGCTTAGAACAGAGTTTCTTAGTTTAAACTTTCCAAAAATTAGATATTGAAAGTTTCCATATCAATTTGGTTTTCGGGCCAGCACCGAAGTACTAGATACTTGGTCGCGGAATACCCTCGGGGACTAACAGTCCACCAGCATAGGCATCTACCCAGTGGTAATAAACAAAAAAGTGTCGAAGTCACTTTGAATTTTATGTGAATGTTATGTAGTACATTACAGTCTGCCATATGGTTTAAGTTTGTGACCTCAATTTTACCGTGTAGTGAGCATGTTAAATTTCTAAGAATTTATTAGTAGTAAGTCAGTATCATATTTGGTATGTGAGTTCGTCTGTGGTCGTACAAGTACATGACAGTCTGTCATTTGGCATATGTCTGTGACCTCAATTTCATGGTCTAGTGAACATAAATAGTTTATCAATATCTTTTAATGGTAGGTCAATGATATTTGGTTTTTGGTATGGTCTTTGATATTAAAATGACAGCCTGTTATATAGCTTTTGCCTTTGACCTTTATTACATCGATTAATGTGTATGTCTGGTTTCTCGGGATCTTTAGGTGGTAGTTCAACGGTGTTTGATAACAAAATACCGAAATTACTGTTAATTTAGATTCTGCATATGCTCATTTCGATAACTTATGTCTCTTCAGTGCAGATAAAATCAAAACATTTGGAAACATATACCGAAATATGTGTAAAATCTGATAGTGAACAAATTACCAATATTGCCTAAATAGTAAAGCCAAAATCAGCAAAGGACGGAGCTTTGCAAGAGTGAGATACTCCTTAGTTTTGAACAAAGTTTTGCTTAATTAGTAATTGCAAGTTTCGAAATAAAATCGGTTTTGGGGACAGCACCGAAGCACTGGCTCCTTGGTTGGTGAATACCCTCGGGGACTAACAGTCCACAAGCACAGGCATCGACCCAGTGGTAATAAATAACAAAATACCGAAATATTTGGATTGTTTCTTGGTAGTACATGAACGTTTATTCTTGTCATAAACCCAAATTTCACGGTCAAATAAGGAAGTTAAGTTTTCTGATTAGGTCTGTTTGACTTTCACATCAACTTAGCAGCCAATCAGGGAAAGCCGAGATATCCCTTAGGATTTACACTTGTGTTGGTTACTGATATTATTTTATCTAATATTTGTTTAGAATATGTAGCTTACAGTAAATTTAAGCATTTGAATAATTTGATATTTCATTTGTGTGGTGTTATTTTTCTTAATTAAGAATTCAATCCATCATTTATACAGTCAATTCTATATTGTCCCCTGACTATTATCAATAAAGAAGTATGACCATTTAGCCGTGAATTTTGTTCCTATATTGGGCCATTTTAAAAATGTGCTCAATTGTTGTCTAAAATCTTGCATGGTGGTCTCTGGTACGTGTACTTCCTAGCAATAAAATTCAATATTATCAAACTTGTATGTTTCTGACATATTAGCAGTGGAACATGGCTGTATAAAAGCCCCTTGTGTCCATTTAACCCACTCTACAGTATTTGAGAAGATATTACTACTCGAAGGACACCTAGGACCCAAACTTTTTTTTTGTGTTTGCATATACATTTGTCTTTCCAAATAGCACAAGTTAAGTTTGGTTCTGGAAGTGCTATGCACCGAATTTTATCATAAACCTATGAAAATATCAAAACCTGTCAAAGCTGCATAAGTGGATGAAACTGATACTAACAGTATGAAAATCCATTTGAATTCATTTTTATTTGTGATAGTGTATATAACACATAAACAGTTACAGCAGTTTTGGAGAAGATTTAAAGCATTCGCAAAATTGATACGCTGAAGGAAATAAATTCATGGGAAAGTGAACATACCTCATTGCTGTAAAGTACAGATTATTGCTGCGGTCAAGCAAGTGGCAAAACTTTCTGTTTATCGAAATTAACATTTACACCCCAAGCTGTATACCTTTCATTGACTCGCCCTTGTGCAAAGACAACATGGTATACATTTGTCAGGTTTTCACATCTGATATATCTACAATTTGGACATTTCACATCGATGAATCTAACATATTGTGTAAGTTTGGGGTGTTAATAAATAAAAGTTTTGCCACTTCCTTGACCGCAGCAAATAATGTAATTTTGGGGGATTTTTTTTATCTCATGTTTCAAGTATTCAAATAAGTTATGCAATTGTTTTATCAACTTATCCATAGTTTATCAAATGTTTAATATAGTATATTAACATGTACTTTAGAACAATTCTGGTACATGGACGTTTCAGCCAACTATCTGTTATAAAGCTTTATTATTGACCAATTAATATACACATTCCATTTGTCTATATAAAAGAGAAGCATATGTAATATTTTGTTTGGATTTTTTTTACAAGAATTATTTATTTTGCTTTCATTTGTCTTTGGATTATTACGTATATTTTGCTGTTTACCATGAAAAGTTTGGACGTTTTTCCAGTTATTTATTGACATTACTACCGGCGGCGTCCTCCATAGAGAAGACGTCACTGTCACAACAAATACGTGCAAATATTCATTTGTATTCTCATAATGATTAAAATATAACAACAGTATTGTTTAGGACAAGATCACTTTCAAATATCACAATCACTTCTGATTGACATTGATTTATATTTATATGTCTGAAACATTTGCAGAAATATTCAGAGTATTGTTTCACCGGATATAGTCTTTTAGGTACGACATACATAGTCTTTCAGTACGACATACACATAAAATTTTTAATAAAGATATCACTATTACACGTTTTCTTTTGTGGACTGCAAAACTCGTGTTGGAGTATTTCAAAGTTGCACATAAAATGCCCTATAAGAAAGTGCCTGTAAATTACCTTCTACAAGAAGATCCAGTATCGTATTCCACAATTAGCAGTCCAACGGCAATTCCAGTTGGGAAAGATACAGCAAACGTAAACAACGAACGCAAAGAAGCCCAGTAGGACATTTTACTTTGTGTGAATGTCATTCTGAGACGAAATGCTAATACTCCTTTGGTTATTTGTTCTCTATCAGCTTTAACATGTAACTTCGGTGTTTTGTTGTTTTTTAACCAAAGGGCCAATGCCTCTGCTAGTTGACTGTTAGTACCCGAGGGTATTCACCAACCCAGTAGTCAGTACTTCGGTGCTGACCCGAAAACCGATCGTATTGAAACTTGCCATATCTAAATTTAACGAAATTTTGTTTAAACTAAGGAGTATCTCCCTAATGCATAGCTCTGTCCTTAGCTGAATTTGGCTTTTCTATTTAGATCCTTTTGGTTATTTGTTGTCTATCAGCTTTAACATGTTTTTCGGTTGATGAACTTCCAAATATTTTGGTTTGATCTGCACTGATGAGACATAAGTTGTCGAAATGCGCATATGCAGAAAATAAATTAACAGTAACTTCGGTATTTTGTTGTTTGTGAACTTCATAGTAGGGTGTCCAAGGTTCAAAGAGATGCTTAGTTTTCGAGTTTAGGTTAACAGAACCACACACTTCTATTTTTTTAAATGTTAATGAAGGTACATAAAAGTCTAGACCTGTAATATTTACGTTACCATTTTTGACTGGTTTTTATAATTTATCGGTATTAATGGCCGTGTAAATTAACGACATTTTCATTGAATGTGAAACAACAGGGCTTAATTTCTGAAATATTCCCATTTGAACGAAAAAACAAATACAAAATGTACATATGATAAAAAATCATGGATAAAATGCCCACTGTTACAGAGAAGGCCAAAATTGGCGTAAAACTTCCAGACTTTAATTGATATGAAGACCATAGTAATTGGTAATGTTCTTTTGTATGTACAACGCGAGTTAACTCCATTAATTTCTTCTCAAAAGTGCTTGACAGGTACAAGCCTTGTCTATTGACCAGTTTACGTTGCTTGCGTTTTGAATTTCCAAGCACATGTATATATTTTCAGGATTAAAATACAATAAATACCGAAGTTGCATATCATTATGCTGTACACGTCTTTCAAGGAGTAACCTCTCATCACTTTTCCATATCATTTTAAATAATATTATAGTGTTATGTCTCAATAAGAACGGTCTTACCAAGTATTAAGTCAGTTTGTTTTTAGGGGAAATTAACTTACTTATACAAATAACAAATGGACAATTTATTTCCACGAAATAAAAAAAATAGAGGTTGGACTCAAAATTTAATCTAAGGTTTTTTCCTAAGAATTGTTTCATAAAAGTTCGAAATTTACAGTTCTTTACACCCGAATGAACCCCTCATATAATGGAGGTGCGGATATTCAAATTGACGGACCTTTTACAGAAAATGCCACCTTTGAAACTTGTTGAATACAGGCAAAACACAAAGAAATTATAAAAAGTAAAACAATACAATTTCACAAGAAAATTCGATGCGCCATGGTATCCTCTTTCCATACATGTATTATACAGGTGTGTGTATTTCATTACCCCAAAATCGGATAAAATCGCCTCTTGGACATCCTATACTTGATATAATGCGACTACATTTTGACAAAAATAGGAAAAGTATTGCATCAATATTGAATGAACACTGATTCAACCAAAAGTACAAGAACATTTGATATCTGGAAAATATATACCATGTGGTCAAATCCTGATTTAGCAGCAATAGATTCATGATGAATAAGTACCCGAATTAGTATCTTTATACATCTTTTCTGTTCATTAAACCATTTTGATATTATACCCTATGGTAAGATGCCACCTATTATACATTCTGATAACATTTTTTAAAGCTGTTTAAGAACATCTAAAAATTTACTGTTTCATCTGCAAGTCTGTCCCTACTTGGTTGACACTTGTTCTACGGGCAGCATGCAAGGACTTTTGTGATTAAGCTGGTTCTTATCAGAAAAACAGAAAATCTATGAATGTTTTCTATACGACATTATATTAAATTTTGATCCCATATTCTGGCGAATGGTTCGTTTTGAAGGTTAGTTTCAGACACTATCTTTAAATTGTCTCCATTTAGATTGAATGATAAACTCTGTTTTCAGTTGGCAGCCATCTTTGCTTGGATGCCCTCCAGATGACCACCATTTTGAAAGAGAGCCATCTAGAGACCATTATTACTAAGAATAATTTTAACTGACTCGGTAGTTTCATTAACAAGTACTCGAATACTCTCCGGAGTATCGCTCGCACGTACCGAATATCGATTTAGTAAAACTGGTACTCGAGTACCCAGTTTAAATTGGTACTCAAGTACTCAGTTTTCTATTTTGATATTTCCGATATAAGTATTCATCTGTTCAGATGACCCATTACTATAATAAATAAATGTAAAGTGCAGTTACTGATTACTCACAGTCCAGTTGAAATTTGCCGTTTTGTGGTATTTTAAACAAATACCTGATAAAAATGATTATATGTAAACTTCGTGACTCTTAGTCATAACATTTATAAATAGACTTTCGCGAAAAAATTATGAAAAATAAAGACTATCAGAAAAAAACTGTTATGTTGAAACCCGTGAAGATCCCTTGTAGCTGCTTCTTGTATTTTACTTGCCAATAGCTTTACAATAACTACATTTTATATAACTGTCAAATTAAGGAATTTACCTCTATTGTTTTATTATCAATTAAAAGATAACATCTGTTAATCAAATACAAAAATATAATTCATAATATTAAAATGACAAAAGTCCCATTTGGATAATATAATTTTATAAAGTAATTTTCTACATACAATGTAAACATGAAGGTAGTCGTCTACATAACATAGACTAAACCGTACCAGTCTACATAACATACACTAAACCGTACCAGTCTACATAACATAGATTTAACCGTACCATTCTACACCAATTTGCTATCAAGGTTATCATAAAACTTCCTTGACCGAGCGAGTATGCGAGTACTCGCGTGGAAAAGCTTTAGAGTACCTGAGTATTGTTTGAGTTGACTTCCCTAACTTGATGTTCCCGTTTTTGCCATGTTCTACGGACTTTGATTTTTGTAATCAACACTTCCCTTGTTCGTTCGGTATTCTACAGCCGTTGTTTTGAACGTTTTTGAACAGAATCTCGTGCTATATGTTTGAGCTTGAGTGATATATTGAATGGTCTGCCGCTCGGTTTTTAAACAGGAGACCATGAAAAGCCGTTTTGACGAGGTTTGGTATTCATGTTGTAAATAACAAAATACCGACGTTTATGTAAATTTAGTTTCTGCATATGACCATTTCGAAAGTTCCAGAGAAGATCTTAAAACCACTTTTGAAAGTAGAAAAGAAAATGAATTACATAAATGGAAGTCCAGACACATGGCAAAAAACAAAAACGGGAAGAATGACAGGACACATCTAAAAAAAATACAAAAATCAAAAACATATAACAATAATAAACAGCTGCACAAAGAGCGCATGATACGCCCGTGCCCAATTTAAAGCAAACCGATTAAATGATTCTTGAAATTTAAAACTCCATCTGATCAAACTTGACAATACAGGCAAGCCAAGTTTCAAGAAAAGTGATCGAAATTGCACTTTCATGCCTTTTTTAAAATAATAAAAGTCCCATAACTCTGGAATTAAATATCCATTAACAAGGTAAATCCTTTGGGAGCTTTCATCTATCATACGCAACAATCCTGCAAAGTTTCAAGAAAAATGATCACAGCGTTCTCTAGTTAGAGTACGACGTATGGACGGAATTTGCAATTTCATGTTTTTTTTTTAATAATCAAAGTCCCATAACTCTGAAGTGAAATATCCAGCAACAAAATAAAATCATAGGGAGCTTTCTTCCATCATACTTAACAATCCTGTAAAGTTTCAAGAAAAATGATCAAAGAGTTCTCTAGTTACAGTACGAGGTGTGGACAAAATTGCAATTTCATGCTTTTTTGAAATAATCAAAGGCCCCTTAACTGTGGAACGAAAAATCCACAGACAAAATAAATCTATAGCGTGCTTTCTTCCATCATACCCAACAATCCTGCAAAGTTTCAAGAAAAGTGATTAAAGCGTTCTCTAGTTAGAGAACGACGTGTGGACGGACGGACGGACAGACGGACGGACGGACAGGCAGGCACCGGTACACCATAATACGTCCCATCAAAGACGGGCGTATAAAAATGGTCCAATTGTAAAAAATATTTCCCCGCTGGCGTCCATCCTTGAGGGGGCGAACCTTCCGTACGTATAATTTTCAAAGGCGACCACCTTAGACTTTTGTGATAAATTTCAGTTACAATTGGACTAGTGGTTTCAGAGAAGCTGATCTTTGATTGAAAAGCTAGAGATGGACCCATAAAACGGACCCAAAATGATGGCAATAACTCACCATTGCAAAGATTTTTTGCAGTTTAATCACTTCAGATCATTTTTTTGTTTCTGACAATGTATATTGTACTGAATTGGGTTTTTCAACCTAAAATGCAGTTTTATTGTCTGAAAGAAATACTACGTCGATGTCCAACAAAAATGAAGTTGAAAAGTCACACACTTTCAAACGTACCAATTGTGACGAAAAACGTTAACCAAACAACATTATAAGGATTCAGAAATGGTTAAAGCTCAACCTAAAGATAACGCCTTGCCTACCATGTACTGGGTTCCTAAGCTTTAGAAAAATCCCTTCAAACATCGTTTTATATATTTCCACATCTAGTAGGTGTTCTACTACTAATCTATCCATACCTTACTCAATTAAATGCTGTGAAAAAACTTTTCAAAACTCTGGTGTAAATTACTATTGGAGTGTGAAAAAACTATCGAAGTTTTAGAAAAACTACATTCAATCCAAAGACAAGTCTCATCAATCGACATTTATGATGGTTAAATCCAAATTGGGACAAACTATTCAACTGTCTGTCAAATTTTCTGGTCTGCAGTTCATTTGTTCTAACAAAAAGCAAGGATTCTTTTCTAATATTACCTACAATAACCATTGCTCCTGGACATGTGACGATATCATTAATGAACTCAATCTTTTGCTGGACAACATTTTTCTTCACCTAAGCAACACTATTTAACAACAAGTCATAGGTATTCCCATTGATACAAATTGTGCATCTCCAATTTCAGATATTTTTCTTTTCTGTTACGAACGAGACTACATGAAAAAACTTCAAAACGGAACCATCGAAACAGTGATAAACTTATTTCTATTTTCAATGATAACAGCAGGTATATTGACGATATCCTTAAAATTGACAATCGCCAGTTTTCAGGTTATGTGGACATCATTTTCCTACTGGAATAGCAATTAAATAAAGCTAACAGTGATTCCAGATACTGCACTTTTCTTGACCTAACTATCATAATACATGTTGTAAACCGGCCTATCTCGGCCGAAGGAAGTTTAGCTCTAACGAGAATGTAAAAAATTGAAAACTGATCCAACAAAGAAATACAGCGATGAAATTGTAACAGCACTCAAATCAATGTCCAGAAACGAAGAGCTTTTGAGTTTAGTTCTTACACGTAACAACTTCGTTTTCGATAACGATAATTTTCTTCAAGTTAATGGGACTGCTATGGGTACAAGGGTAGCACCATCATACGCCAATATTTTCATGGGGGATACGTCGTATTCGAGTTGACAGACCATACGGTACCGCATTTATACAATGTCGTGGGTGACAACTACTAGGGAGCAGATAAGCAGTCCCATTAACTTGAAGAAAATTCTCGTTATCGAAAACGAAGAACCAAACTCAAAAGCTTGACTAGAGATTCAGTGGAGGGTGATTTTATAGTTCTACTATCCCACACTTTACGACAGGCCTCGATTCCTTCATCATGTGGTATGTTGGTGTATAAAGAAGTCACGTCTAAAGTTACAAAAATTGTGTTGGGCGGAAGGTCTACAGAGGGTGTTTTATTAATGTAATCAGTCGTGTCTTTTACAAAAGAAGGTAAGTTCTCGACAAAAGGTTGTAGATGAAAATCTAGAAACTGGGAAATTTTCTCTGTGGAATGCCCAATACAGTTAACTATTGGTCGCCCGGGATTTCCTTCTTTGTGTATTTTTGGGAGGAGATAAAA
>MJUU01034638.1:0-16462 GCA_002080025.1 Modiolus philippinarum
CTCATAGGGTTACTATGGAAGACCCAATTTTTTGAACTCCAAAGGTATACCCTTACTTGATCCCATTTTTGATTAATGCTCTTCTACAGACAAGAGACCATCATCTTACAAAGTTTCAAAGTTCTACGTGCAATGGTCTCCCGGGTCTGATTCAGACAAGTTAAAGATTACCAGAAATAAGAAAGAAAGCGGACTAATAATAAGCAACGCTACATACACAAAATCTCCCAATTTCGTTTTTGGCATTTCAAAAGAAACGCAACAAACATAAAAGACTCCGTTAGGGAGACTTTATTATAAACAAAGAAAGAACATCGATTAATGCTGATGAGGCATACGTAGGAGACATACTAATACAAAACAAGGTAAAAAAAACAATAGGTTCCCACAATTTTTATTCAGAAGACCTAATTATAATGATAGTTTGGGATTCTTGTGTGTGAAATTTGGAGATCGTTAGTATAAACATGGAGGGGTATAGAGTAGAATACATAACTCAAATTATTTGCAATTACATGGAACAACCATTTAATTGTTCTTCTTCAAATCTAAGTCGTCATGAGATATTCTACAATCCAACAAAAAACACTGTTCATATTTCATAGTAAGTTTAAAATGTCTGAATAATCTCAAGCTACAACTGTGTTTAGCTATCCATATGCAAACATTTCTTTTAAACTGTACTATATTGTTAAAATCTATTAAAAGACATTTTGTTCAAGCTATAAGCTAGAAGACCCTGAATTTGAAGTAAAATAAAGTGTCTTATAAGAAGCAGGAGCTTCTTACTCTACCAGTGCACCTGATCTCACCCATGGTTTTTTATTGGGTCCGTGTTGTTCATCTTCGTGTGTATGTGTCTTCATGTTTCTTTTCTGTACTAATGTTGTGTCTCTCTGTTTTTTTTCTGTCTTTTTTTTCGATGTTGCCATTTTCCTTGGATTATTCGTTTTTGATTGACGGTTCGTTTCTCCCTTGCTATAAAAACTATATCTCGGGTATTGGCATTATACTGACGTGTGAAAATATTATTTCTAATTTACACTAAATTAATTTACAGTTGCAGCCATTAATTCAGCAATTCCTGTAGTAAAAACAAAATAAATGCCAGTTTACAAGCAATAGATTTGTAATATGTCTTAAACATGTGTCAAGGAAACACTTTAAAAAACACAAAGCAAACATGCAATCATATAAATCAAAAGTAAAAAAATACAAGGTTTTTCTCTTCGATCTTTTCATATTACATAGAGATAACTATCTTTCTAGTATATTTGAAAATACGGTTCCTGTCAGTGTAATTCATTGTTAAATTTTTTTCAGGACTGACGAAAAGAAAGAATGGTTTGGAATTTACAGATTATATTTGGGACAATGAAGAACCACTTTTGTACACGGCATGGTATTTTGTATTACAAATAATCTAATCCCTGATATAACTTCCTCAAAAGTATAAGTAGGATTGGAAAACACGATAATGCTTTCTTATACACACATGACATATATAACAATTTACCTAATACACAATACATATTATGTTATTTTGTTTTTGTATTTGTTTTATTTTGTTTTGTTTTGTTTTGTTTTGTTTTTTTGATTTGTTTCTTTTTTGTTTCTTTTTTTTCTTGCGTTTTGGCAATGATCCTTTTCTTTGCTATGAGTCATTCACAATCTCAGTGTTATTCCATCAATTAGTTCTTGGGAACGAATTTGCTGCGTTCGTGCATTTGTTTCTTTTTTTTTTTTGCGTTTTGGCAATTTTCCTGTTCTTGGCTATGAGTCATTCACAATCTCAGTGTTATTCCATCAATTAGTTCTTTGGAACGAATTTGCTGCGTTCGTGCATTTAGAATGCAAATGTTATCTCCACTAAAAACATGGCGTAACGTCACATACACGTTACTGTAAAATTTGCATTCACCTGAAGATTGTCATGAAAACAGGCATAAAAGTATTCGTGATTTCATTTTAGCTTCTGATTGAGTTGAACTTTCATTTGAAAACTTGCACATTTCCCCGGATTTGCGTATATTTACATTAATACAGGGCCTAACAAATAAAATATAATGGTCTATGGTAGGAACCCAACGGGGTTAGAATTAGATACATGAATATCAAGATGGCCTTTCGATTTTGGCTGTTGTTTGAATGCACAGATAATACAAACAGGTGGAAACAGTGTCATCTATTTGTTATATCTGAGCATTCAAAGAAGAGCCAAATAAGTCATTTTGGAAGGCAATCTCGATATCCATATATCTTATTCCAGCCCCTTGGGTTCCTACCATGGACCCTTACATATATATTGCCCAAAACAGTATTGTCGGAAAACGAAAAATTCACTCAACCCTCGTATTATAATATCGTATCAACTTGCACCGTGACCATATTCGGGAAAAGGAGAGATCACAGGCCACTGCATTACATGTGTGTACATTTCAATTCCACCGGTCATGACTGGAAACATATGCAGGAAGTACCAATTGACCCAAATCGATCGTGGACAGACACACAAAGGCAGGCTAAAGAGAAGTTCTGGATAGAAAAGCTCAAATCCAGTTTGAATGTAAAACTTTTGGAAATTTGAAATAAAGTTTGGTTAAATTTCCCGCCCCTACCCTTTTTTTCTCGTCCTGACATGGCTTAAGTTTTGCTCACTGGGCTTTAAGTACAATTTTGTAAGAGTACTGTTTATAGAATCGATGTACGGATACTGATAAAATCCTTTTCACCTTTATCATACTACATCTGTAAACAATTGCATCCAACATGTAGTGCTCGATATTTTGTATAAACATTTGTAGTTTAGTCTTTGTAAATAGGTTTTGTTTGATTTTGGAAGCTGTTGTTTACAGATGTAACATGAGAAGCTTCTCATGTTACATCTGTAAACTACAGCATCAAACATGTAGCTCTTGACAATTTGTATAAATAATTGTAGTTTAATCTTTGTAAATAGGTTTTATTATTTACTTTTTTATTATGTTTTGATGAAGAGACGGACAGGTCTCGAAATATCAACTGTTATTTTATTTGTGTCATTCACTTTATATATATATATATATACTGAACATCAGAAGAAACGCACCAAATTTTAATGGCGCTCAGCTTCTCTAATATTAACACTTTTTTTAATTCCTTATGTATTTTTATTAAATTTCAAAGGTCGTTAAAAAACAATATTTTACGAAAGGATATGGAGTAAATAAATATGAGACCATAACACATATGTTAACTCAACTGCATTAATTTTAATGAGCTGTATGGCCATTTCGGAAATTTATTCCTCATCAGCAGCACTAGAACCCAAACAAAGGAAATCCATTATTTAAAAAAATAAACAAAATTCATTATGAAGCCGCAGCAACATTTTCTATGGAAAGTGTACGAAAACAAAGTCCAAGAATTGCTTTCCTTAAAATTGCCTTGTTATAAAGTGAGGTGTCCAGAGTTACCAAAGGAGTTATTCCTGACCATTTTTTTACAGTTAGGAGCACCAAGAGTTGAAATTTCATGGTTTTGCCTCATTTTTGCATTTTTTGGTGAAAAAGTGATTTTTTGAGAAATTAAACATGAGATATCAAAATTCTTTCATTTTTTTCAGATTATTTTAAGAATGATTACAGCAACAACGTGTAAAAATTTCAACATGCTCTAACAAGTATTTAAAGAGATATTTGCTTTTTAATTTTAAGATACAGAGAAATACACGTTGGTGGTGCGTTTCTTTTGATGTTCAGTATATATATAACGTCTAAAACAGCGATAAACTTGGAAATCTTATTTAATTCTCAGGATAAGCATGTAAATATGCTTATACAGGTCTTGAAAAATAAATTATATGCGTCTGAAGTCAGAGACCGACTGAGTTAAAGTCTTAGGATGTGATATTATCGAGCATCTTTCCACTGAGGAATTTGACCACTACAATTTGAGTGACACGCAACACTTCATTTGAATTTCACTGTTGCATATAAGGCCCCATTTCGATGAATTTACATCTCGTCAGTGCAACTCGGATCTAAAATTTGGAAAACCGCTGCTGAAATATTACTTCCTGGGAAGGGTGTACAAGACTGGAGATTAGCTGGTAAATTTCCTCTCCCTACCCATTTAGCCCCGTAATTGATGGATCTCGCTGGAGCAGACGGGAGCGAAAAAAATCCTAAGTTCCATATTTTATATATATATATCTGTCCATTTTTAACACACAAACACGTACCATATCTATGAACATAGGATTATGTACTATTTAGTTCTTGGGAACATATTTGCTGTTTTCATGCAATAGAATATATAAAAAATAAGAGACAATTCATATCTTTTATTAATCTTAAAAGACTTGTTATGAGCATTTCTTTTATTATTCAAGATATTTTAATTCTTGTAAAAACTTTGACTATTCCATATAGCTTTTGTCTTGCCTTTGATTCTCTCGTTTTAAAAGCACTTTAACTGATAATTTACTTCAAATTCTTTACTTACCCTGATTTTTTTAACCTCGAATTCACTACTTCTGCCTCATTAATTTTCATGCATATTGATTCATATGTCGTATACTTAACTTTGACATTCACCTAAATATTAGCTGAAGTTTAAGACAAGTTTCAGGCAGAAAAAAAAATTCCCGTTACAACGATCGAACCTACGCTATCTTTCTGTAATACCAAGATGATCAAACTACATAGCTTCAAGTTGTAATTGAGAAGTAGGTATAATAAAATATATCTAAAATGACAACAAATCGATAACTCGGGTAATAATGAAATACAATCTAATCGGTATTTATATAATAAAAGTGAACAAATGTCCGACACAAGATCCATATAAAAGAAAGCTTTTCCGTTAGTAGAAAAAACAAATACGTTAATTAACTAATTGATATATGTAGCCTTAATAAACTGATGAATAAACAAGAGTAGTAGATTCTGTATTCAATGGTGAGATCTCAGTATTAATTTTCAACATCTATAAATTACTATTTTTTGTCTTACGATGGGTCTTTAATTTAGTTAAAGTATGTTTCATAGTAATTATCAACAATTGAATTAAAGTGCTTTGTAAGAAAAGGGGTGGTAAAATGTCTGAGATGCGCTGGGCATCTTGACCACTCCTTATAAATATTCAATCCATTTTCTAATATTAATTTTAACTTGAATTTTTAGTAGTGAAATATGAAACGATGAAAAAAAGAATGAAACTGGTATAAATCTATAGAGTTAAAGTATAATATGTCAAATAGTTCATGTCAAGTCTGGTCAAATGGCAGTTAATGGATCTTGTGGTGGCCCTTCAATACGATATCTACTATTTTGGGGTGACAAAAATGTAATGTTTTCCCAACAACTCACAGATGGAGAGTCGCTTAGGTTGTGCGGGCACACAAAGAAACCGTAAAGTCACATATTGAATATCTTTACTCTACCTCTATGAAATTAAATGATAATATGATAGTATGTGAGAATGCACAGACGACTACACCAACCATGTCTATATTATTTCCTTTCATTTCAAATGGGTTAGAATTAGAGATATTACATATTCACCTTTTGCATTTGAGAATATATGAAAAAGAAAGGAAATATATATATGTATATATATTCCATGAATGATAGTTTGGCTCTAACGTGAACACCCCTTCGATTTTTAGGACGGCGGAGTGATACAAGTAGAGATACTTAAAACATTTCTTTTTTCTTTTAAATCTAAATGAATCTAAATTAATCTGACGCATGAATAATTGGCATTAATGGAACATATGAAAGGACTTTATTCAGGTTGAAATTAATTAATCAATGTAAGCCTAAGATATAGATTAATATTATTTATGTTATCAAAATTTCAAAAATAGGTTCCAAGGGAATTCTATACAACAGACTCAACCAGACGGATTCAGCAACGAGAAATGTGTATCTATAGTATTAGACAGTATTTATAACGAACATAACTGGCATGACGTACCATGTTTGTCTACAAACATACATCACTTTATATGTGAGAAGTCTATGGTTATTGATAATGATAAAGGTAATATTGCATGGAAGCCAATTTTATTATTTTTTTTCTTTTTGTGTGTGTGGTCTATAAAAAAATAAACACAAATCCAGTAGCCCACGGTCGGTTGTTGTGGCATAGGACAATAGGCTTGGATCAATGGTAAAGTGTAATGTTAAGAGTAATGCAGGAAAGCAGTATCCTGTGTAATGGTGATGGAATGTGTATTGGGCAACCTTTTGCAATGCAAGTAATATACAGGATAAGTACAGCTCATCAAAATTTATTGCAGTTGGAGTTTACATTTATGTTATTGTCTCATTTTCATTTAATCCTCCGTATCCTTTGGTAAAATATTTGATACAGGAGTTTGATTTTAAATGCCGTATGGAGTAGAGATGTATGCTCGTTATTTTTCTTAGATATGGTGTTCTTGTACATGAGATTATATCGCATGTGTACACTTTGTTTGACATTGTTATCTAAATTTATGTAAATTCAAAAACCTAAGATCTAACTCCTTTCATCGAAATTTTGTCTTAAGCTATATTTGATATGACTGATTATTTTTCATTTGGTTTTATGCACTTTTAACATTTTATATATTGTTGATTTTCTGTGTTTGTTTTCTAGTGCTACTGATGATAAATTAATTTTAGAAACGACCGTACAGCTCATCAAAATTTATTGCAGTTGAAGTTAACCTATGTGATTATGTCTCATGTTCATTTACTCCATATACTATCGTAAATATGTAATGCATAAAAATACAAATATTATGTCATTTTATATCTAAATTAATACATATTTATAAAACGCATTTTTTCTAAAGGTTTGCAACTGTTCCTGTAATGTGTGAAAACATGTACTGTATTCTCAAATAATGTGTAAGGAATCCCATTACTTTCCTAATTTAGACTAATGATAATGGTTATTTAATATAAAAAAATTACCGCATAACAAAACATTGCGATATCATTGACGCAATGCCTGTAGAACAGACGGGTACGCGCTACTTCAGCAAACAACATATGACTGGTTTTAATACCGCATGCAACAGACGAAATAAGGATATTTACTTCGTGTTTTGTGTTACATGTAGTTATTACTTCAGAATACAAAAATATCAACGTAGGGTGAAAATAATAAATTTCGTTATGCTCTACACATGTTTCAAGGAGTTATCTCTTACCAACAGCATTAAAATTAAATAATATGGAAAGTAATAATCCGAGCGTTTTCAAACAGAAGTACTCATTACCAAAAATATTGAAACAACATACTCAATCAAGTACCAAGGACATCCATCGAGTCACATACACGGAATGAAGCCTCAGAGTTTTTAAAGGGTTAGAATGGTATAAAGATTTGTTCATTTTTCATTCGAAAGGTACATTTTGGTAAAATTCTATAAAGCGCAAGGTACATTCTTGATGTCAGACAAGTTTCATTAATAATTCCTAAAATAAAGTTATTTATAAAATGCCCGTTCTTAGTCGGGAATATGACGGCTTGCCAAAAATATTCTGTGTTAGGTTGTGTCTCCTTGATTCTGTCGTATGTTATACGGATTTTCCTAACTGGTTTCTGCCTTTTTTTTCTTCTTTTTTGTCATTAACATTTATTGGACATATGGATGGATTACAAAAGTGCCGTGCAGACTGCGTATTCAAGCTATATCTTTCAATAAAAAGTATAAATGTACGATACGGCGTAGAGGCCGATGTCATGTAGCTTTCGTTATTTTCAAATTTCCATAAAATACGATACAGCATAAGGCTCTTACAAAGATTGCCAGAACCAATGAACTTAATTTTTTAGGGGGTTTAAAACAAAAACGTTAATTTTGGAAACGCATTTGTGAAGATTAATGTGGATATCCTCCATTCGAAAGGTACATTTTGGTATCGTTCGAGCATTAAATACACAACTTCTTTGTTTTGTCTATCAGACATGCTATTGCTATTGCTTGCATTTACCATACATTTATATAGCGTCTATCCAATAAGCATTTGCCCCATATCCTTCCATCGTTTATTGATTACAATAGAACATATGCCAGTTCTGCAATCAACAGAATTATTTTAGCAAAACCCAAAAGGGAGGTAACTTTTTAAAAAAAAATATTAAGGGGACAAAATGGTTCCCTGCTTGTGAAAATTAACCAAATAATAAAGCATTTTAAATCAAAAGTTGTGAAGTTAAACTTGTAGCAGACGTTAAGTCAGCAACAAAATTTAAAACCCAATCCCAATAGCGCTTAACATGCTTTAAAGTGCTACTTGTTTCAAGTAAAAAAAAATCAACTGTACTAGCTTGAACTGTCTTTTCAGTGATTAAGAAAGAATTAAAAATTCGATAATATGCAAGCTTACTGCAGAATATTAAAAATATTGTGAAGGGAATTAATTTGTAAAGACTAGCTAAGCTCAAAGACTGTACTTTAAAACAAATGTTTATGTTTAATGTTTGTTTGTCCGGTGTAAAAGATACTTTCCTTTGAAGATTTGACCAAAAAACACAAAATTTGACTAGAACTGACAAGAACTTCCGTAAATGGCAAATCATCTATTTTAGGCCAGACAAATCAAGATTCGCATAAATATATATTTTGATTTTTTTATTAAAACATGTAGCCATGAAAGCACGATGTATGCATATCCATCCTTTCGAAAAAATGTTAAAAAAGGAGAAAAACATAAGATAGATTAATGCATCCAAAAAAAATAATAAAAAAAATCGTAAAAACTGTTCTTTTTAATGAACGAAACTTATTTAAGGAATTATATAGACCCGTACAAGAGAATTATGACACAAGCCTGCTGTTTGAAATGAAATATACCTCTCCTCGGAATATGAGCAGATTCTTGGACCAGAAAAGTTATCCGGTAAAATTTGTACTTTTTTAATCTAATAACAAAATACTGCAAGTACAGTGAATTTATATTCTGCATTTGCGCGCTTCGACAACGGATTTTTTCAGTGCAGATCAAGTAAAAACAGTTGGAAATCCATAAATCGAAATAAATATATGTGTAAAGCTGACAGAGAATAACTAAACAAAATATATAAAATTAAAGCCAAAATCAGCTAAGGACAGAGCTGAGCAAGAAGGAAATATTCCTTAAGTTTTAACAAAATTTTCTTAAATTTGGCTATTGCAAGTTTTCAAATCAAATCGGTGTTCGGGCCAGCCGGGGGTACTAATAGTCCACCAGCAGAGGCAGTTATAAATGTTTTATCCCATAAACGTCATATAACCTTTGAAAATCACTTATAAATACGTACGATTTGTCTATCTAATAATGTACCTTGCTGTAATGTAATAAAGAAGGCCTCTCTTAAACCGGTATTCTTTTAATCCAAGACTTGAGACATGACTTCACTGCTTACGAACATGCTGATTATGCTGAATAAGGATTTTGTGTAGGTAAGAACCAGAATTGTCCGTTGAGACTTGAAATGGGTATAATTAGTCAAAGTTAAGTTCAAACGCACCACTAAGGTTCGAATGTTTATGCAGATGGAAGGCTATAAAACTAATACTTGTATCTGCAAACATTTCTTCTTTGTGATGTCATTGTGACAAGAAATAAAGCTTCTAATCGACAAAATTTTTGTTCAATGTGAATGCCGTTTTTTATTGACAAGCAATAGGGATTCCTTTGATATAATAGAACTTTTCCAGTTTCAGAGCTGTACATTAACAAATAAAGAAATATTGAGTAAATGCACTTTTTGCAAAATTCGTATAAATGCATAGTAAGATTAAGCAAACTTATGTTGCAGTAGCAATGTGTTGTCGTCGAATTGAAACTATGATACTCAAATGTTTTGTAATGACTAATTACGGAAGCATCCGAAAACAAACCTAGTATTTGTTGCCAATTTTGAAAGCTGCCCCTAACCCACCCAACCCCCCCCCTAAAAAATAAAATTAAATAAATGCATTTGAAATTGCAAAAATCCAAACGTTTCACTCATGATGTGTATTGGTTTACTTAGCATGTCCTTTATATTATGGCGTTTGCAATTTTATTGTTTTGGTAAATTGACTTATTTCTGTAAATGCTTTTTCCTGAATATCAAGATCCCACATATAATATGAAGATGGCAGACTTTCTAATGAATTCCTAGTTGAACATGTTTAGGGATTAGGTATGCCGTACCAGTAGCTGTGGTATGCTTTATGACGATTTAACAAAATTTTCTGTATGCCGTACCACATATTTTTCCCGAGAGATATACCTTTAATAAGCCCTCCTCAAAATGTAATTTAACAATTCTGTATATAGAAGTTGTCTTAAGCAGAAACGTAGGACCGTCTTGAACGTCCTATGAGGTATGAGGAAAGCTCATTGTTGGAGGCCTTATGGTGACTTAAAGATGGAGAATAACAATTAAACCATTAGTTAGTTTTGTCATGTATCTATAGAGACTTTGTCTCATTGCATTTACTTAATATCAAATGACCCTTATTGAAGCCCTTGTCAGCCATTTTAACCGGAAACAACGGCAGTAGAAAACCGAAGGAACAAGGGAAGCGAAGACCACAAAAATCGAAATTCAAAGACATGACAAAAACGGCAACAGAGAAAAACAAAGACAAAACAAGGACGTGAGACAGGTACAATGCACAGAAGTAAAAAGACGACACCAAAAACTAAGGCACTCATAGTGTAAACTCCCATGAAAACCGGGAATGACATCAGGTGCTGCGGAAGGGTAGGCATGTCCTGCACCGCTAGCGGCACCCGTCACACTATCAGTGAGTCAATCCAGGGTTGAGTCAAAACCGGTGTGATGTCAAATTTGTGAGGACGTGAAATCTAGCTGAAAATGTCCGTTTTCATTTGGGGCACAGACACGTCATATTTGTCAATGACATAATGGTGACGGCCATAAATTTTCTGAAGGGATGAAAGCAACAAAGGCTGAACAAATCCCTGACTAAGCAACTTTTGGGACAGTGTTTTTGCTCTATTAAAAAAATCACTGTATAAACTACATGCGCGACAGTAACGAATCAACTGTGAAATGTACACTCCATAGGCTGGAGAGGTAGGTATATTGCTGCTCAGAATGGGAAAATTCACAATTGGGAAGTTAAACTCATCACGTTTGTCATATAGCTTAGATTTCAAACGTCCATCTTCATCAATGTATATAAACAGATCTAAGTACGAAGCTGAAGTAGGCGTGTCAGTAGTCTCTTCAATGTCAAGCTCATTGGGATAGATCTGGTGTAAATATTCCTTGAATTTTGGATTATTAAGAAAAAGTACATCGTCTATGTAGCGGGAGCTGAAAAAAGGACTGGGCTAAATGTTTTTGTTTTTTGTGTTAGCCCTTTCAAAAACTTGGCCTCAAACGAGAAAAGAAAGAGATCAGCTAAAAGCGGCTAGCAGTTAGTTCCCATGGGAATCCCGATTGTCTGTTGAAAAATGCGACCTTCAAATTCGACAAAAATATTATCTATTAAAAATTCCAACATCTTGATTACGTCATTCTCCGTGTACTTCTTGTTTGACTCAGTGTGGTTTTTTGCAAAATATGTTTTGTCTTTCCCCACTACTAAGTAAGAGTATCTGCGTTCTCCGTTTTAGTGCAGAAACATTGATGTATCAAATCAGAAATTATTGTTTTCAATATATTGTGTGGCAGGGTAGTATAAAGAGTAGAAAAATCAAAAGTTTGTATGGTGTGACAATGGGTAAGACTACTAGAGGATAACTGTACAAGACGATCTTTAAAATTTTTTAGAATCCACATCTTATTGACGCGGAGTAGACTTTATCGCAGTACCTTTTCAGGCCATCTCTGACTGCGGTCAATAAAGTAGTAAGGAGCTTAGAAAGTGGCTTAGTGGTGCATTTGGAAGACCCCGCAATGAATCTCTGTTTGTATGGGTTCTTGTGAAGTTTAGGAACCCAGTAGATGTAGGGGAGCTGATTGTTTTCATCACCCGCTTTGATGCCAAAGGATGTTAAAACTGAGTTGTGATTTTCAATAATTTCCTCCTTTGATAGTGTAGAAATGACGTGTTGGAACAACACATGACCCGTAAGGGTCTTTATAATTACTAAAGGGGTTCACTCCTGAAATTGGTAAATTAAGGTTTTATTATTTTTTTACTTTCATTAATATGTCAGATATGATCTTTCTTAAACAAAATATAATGAAAAAAGTATAGGTCAGTGTTCAAAATCTGGAGTTATTGCCCCGTGAATGAGGCCCGTAGTTTGAAGAGGAGAACAGTTTTACAAATGCTAAAAATACGCTAAGTTGCTAAAATTTGATCCAACTTTAATTTATAAGTTACTATATTTTTAAAGATACAATATTAAAAAAAAACAAATAAAAATCTTGTCGATGAACATGCGATGCCATGACAACAGTTAATGCGACGGTCAAGACTTCCCAGAATATACATTTTTACTATTCATCGTCGAAACCGAAACCGAATCCGAAACCGAGACCGAAACCGAAACCATGCAATACAGAATTAGTTGTGTTATGTCTCTCTTTTTTGAATGCATATCAGCTTTCTTTTTGAAATATTTACTTTAGATTTATTTTTAAATGCAATTTTATAGAAGTGATTAGGCGTTAGGCATTAAATATGTAATAAATTCTACAACTTGGATTTAAAATGTGCTTTTTGGTGTAATCATGAACAAAAATAATGTACATACATAATTTGTCGTTTGGTGAAAAATTCTTATATTTATGTTGCAATTTACAAAAATCATGAATTTTGTTGTGTTGTTCATCTTTGTATATGTGTGTCTTCATTTTTCTTTTCTATGCCGTGCTCATGTTGTTCGTCTTTTCTTTTGTTTTTCCGATGTTGCCATTGTCCATAGATTATTCGTCTTAGATTGACGGTTCGGTTCTCACTTACTTTTAGCATGAATAAGGTCTTTAAGGCGAACATTAGGTCTGGTCTGCATTTTACGCTCAATCTTTATAAAGGCCAAAACAATTCAGTTAACTTGAAAATTTTATTTCATATATCCTTTCAAAAGAGTTTTACATGTTGCGATATACAAAGTTCATGACTTTTAGCATCACACGGTATTAAAAGTAAGTGAGAACCGAACCGTCGGTCTAAAACAAACAAGACAAGGACAATTGCAACATCGAAAAAAAACAAAGAAACAAAGACATATCATGAGCACGGCACAGAAAAGAAAAATGAAGACACACACATATACAAAAATGAACAACACGGACCCGATAAAAACAATGGATGAGATCAGTAAGATTTTAAGTCTGTGGTTTAAGCTTGTTGTTGAAACATGACCAAAACAATTCACTTTTGAAAATTTATTTCACGGTATCCTTTTGGAGGAGTTTTATATGTTGCGATAAATAAATTTCTTGATTCCTAGCATAAACAAACCACATACATCATGATATTCTTTTCATGGAGTTTTATGTGTTGCGATATTACATAAATTTCAGCATAATTAAGTTTTGAAAAGTAAGACTTTTAGTCTTACTTTCAAATTTTTTAGTCTTTCTTTTCAAAACTTAACTATGCTGAAATTAATGTAATATCGCAACATTTAAAACGCCATCAAAATAATATCATGAAATAAATTCTTTAGAAAAACGGAATTGTTTTGGTAAATTTTAAATATTAAACATTTCAGTTTAAACAACAGAATAGAAATCTTGATTTTCAAACCTTTTTAAAACTTTAATTCATAAAATGTGTAGTTTACAACATATAAAACTCCTTATAAAGGATATTTGATTTAAACTTTTCAAAATACTATATTGTTTTGGTCTTTTTTAAAGATTGAGTTTAAATTACAGACTTCAAATTTTTCTTTTCTTACTTTATTAATGCTAAGATTCATGGAATCACAGGCTTTAAATCTTACATATTTTAAACCACAGACTTAAAACTAACTTGCCATGCCTTATTATTATTCTTAAATTCAGAATATTTCTTTATTGCAACATATAAAACTGATTCGAGAGGATATAAAAAATAATTTAAAAAAATTATTGTTTTACATTTCTAAATTTGAGCGTAAATCAGACTGAAAGTTTTCCTTTAAGACGTTATTTATGCTAAAATTCATGTAATTTATATATCGCGTCATATAAAACTTTTTCAAAAGGATATAATGATGAAATACAATTTTCTTAGTTTAAACAAAAAATTATAAATCTCACTTTTCAAGCATTATTTATCTTAGAATTCATAAGATTAGTATATTCCAACCTATAAAATTCATTCAGGAAGGTATGACAAAATAAAATTTTCAAAAAAAATTAATAGTTTTGGTCATTTTTAAAGACCGAGTTTTAACTGCAAAATAAATATCTTGCTTATCATACCTTGTTGGTGCTTAATATCATTTAATTTGTATATGGCAGCATAAAAAAACTCTTTCAAAAGGATATGATGAAATAAAATTAAAGAAAAGAAAAAAGTGAATAAATAAAAAATAAATTAATTAATAAGATTGAATTAATCCGCGGACCAAAAATCTAACTATGAAAAAAAAATTTCCAGTTAATAACTTTATTTTAAATGTTAATCTAGAACGGAGTAATTTACAATTGTGAAAGTGAACTTGAGACAGTCAAGATCGAATTCTTCCATGACCCGCAAATCAGCCTTCATTCGAAACCACAATCACCAGTCTATTTGATAACTATTATTAATATATAGCAAACAAACTTTATGAAGGTTGAATAAGAATGAAAATTATGAGCTTTAAACAGAATAAACTATTTTAATTGGTTTGATTAAATTCTGAGTAGCGCTTTCCGTTTCTGATTTCATGAACTTTAAACCTCTTATTTCGATTTCAGTTTCTCATAATTTGCGTTTTCGATTAAAAGAAATTCCGATTCCGATCGGAATCTGCAGTTTTCGAGCGAAATACCAGGTATATCGCGAAATATTATATATTCTGTACGGAAACTCAAGATTTCGTGCGAAATACCTGATATTTAGCATGGAGACCCGACTTTTCCATTTTTGAGCAAAATACTAAGTATTCACCATTTTTTTGCTATTGGATGAGATACGTTTATCTCATTAACGTTACGTGCGACATAAATTTGATGATTTGAAATTTTCCTAGGAATACAGAAGGAAACCAAATTAAAATCCAATAAGTAATGAAAATTTAATCCCTTTTGGCCCTTTTCTAAAAACAATGGTTGGACCAGGACACAAAAAGTACTAAAAACATATTACAAGTACGTATGCTTAAAAACATTATACTAAAATCTGATAATGACCCGTTTACTAAAACCAAACTTATGGTTTCCTGAGACGCAAAACATCGTATTTACCGATTTTTGGCCCTTTTATCAAAAATACGCGGGACCAAGAACCATAAATTAGAACTCAAGCTTATTGATGTGCCAAGAAACATCATTCTCATATTTGATAATAATACGTTCACTACAACCGAAGTTATGCTATTCACAGACGCCGACCCCAACAATAATGACATCGTCACAATTTTTGCGGTCGTAAAGCAACGTTAAAAGAAGCAAACGATCAAAATTAATCAACAAAAAAAATTTAGAGCATGAAGTAAACAATTTTCCATTCTATTATCGAATTCTAAATTACTTCTACATTGTATAAACGATTGAAAGTCCAATATCGAGATTAAAGAAAGAAAGCCAAACAGTTAAAAATGTTTTAACATTGCAACCACAGTTCATTCTGTATATGCTGGTTTCGGTTTCGGTCTCGGTTTCGTTTTCGGTTTTGCTTTCAACGATGAATAGTAAAAATATCTATTATGATGTTTTTAATGTATGCAAATGATATAAATTAAAAAGGCAGAATACGAATTTCACCATTTCATTTATTTGTATCTAAGAATATGCTATATTGACATCTCCTTCAAGATCAGCAAAACAAATAATAGGTCAGTGTTAAGAAAAGAAAAAAAACAAGAGGCCAATAAGAGTTCCTCTGAAAAAAAATGGTTTGACATTTTCATGAGAAATGTAAATATTTCTAAGTAAACTTGACTCACAAAAGTTATAAATTGGTATGATGTACCTATCACAGTAGTGTGGCAATGTGAAAGAATATTATTGAAACACTTTAAATTTAAATAATGTCATTGCCAAGTATATGTTGCCATGACAACCATTGTATTGTATTCATATTATACCTGAAAATCTGTACGATTCTCTCATGAATACGCAAAGAAAATTATTTTTTTTTCATGTTTTCATGAAAAGAAGTTCACCCGCTTGAGTTCACATTACAGTGAATCCAACCTTTTTAAAAATGGGATAATGGGTTCAGAAAAAGGGGTGGTAAATGTGGTTCTCGAAAAAGGGTTCAGTCGATATGTTTGCCAGTTAGGCAAGTTTTTTCTACATTTTGCACAAACTTTAAAACATTTTCCAGGAAAATAGGGTTTTCCATTCTGTCCCCATAAATAGCAGTTACTTAGTATATACAACAGTA
>MJUU01034638.1:17330-32007 GCA_002080025.1 Modiolus philippinarum
TCTTCTCTGAAAATAGACATAATTATGGGTTGATTATATGAATATTGCACAATTTTCAAATCAATCATCAAAATGCATGATAACTGTTTCTTGACTGTATCTATTTTTGTAAACACACAATGCAAGTTAATAATATTTAAACTGACAGATAAACTGCAATCATCCAAATTTTGGCATTACATTCCTGTTTCACTTTGAAGTCATTATGGCCTTGGGAGTCTAGGCATAACAAAGCAGCAATAAATCTCAATTTATTGATTCAATAATATTCAAACCCAAGTTTTTGTTGAGCACTTGATGAGTTTCAAAACAAACCTGACTCCGGCAGTAGAGTACACAAATGTGACAATTGCTCAAGGTTTTGAACATCAACAACACATGGAAGCCCAAAATATGGTATTTGGTATAAATTTGCATTAGCATCAGTACAGATCAGTTTTAGGAGCTTTTTATGTCAAAATTCCTGCAGTTCACTAACTTTGAACTTTTGCACTGTTGTTCAAGTTTTTCCTTGCGTCTGTTTTACACCAACAACTAACAGTCCGATTGTTAGCACATTGAAATTTGATATGCATTTGCATATTGGCATCATCATCAGTACGGACACCAAATGGAAAAAAAAGTAAACAACTGATTTATTTTTTTTTGTCTCGTCAGCAACGAAAGACGCGGAAAGAGAGACATATGAACACAAAGTATGATGGTGGCAGCGGCCTAAACTTTCATGTTAAGTTTTTGTGATTAGGTCATTTTCTCAGTAACTATAAGTTGTAGGTCAATGATATTTTGTATATTGGCTGGTCTTGAGAAGTACAAGACAGCCTGCTTTATGGCTTTTGTCCTTGACCACAATTTCATGGTCTAGTGAGGATGTTACATTGTAAGTATTTGTGTTTAGGTCATTTTCTCAGTGACTATAAGTGGCAGGTCAGTGGTATTTGGTATATTGGTTGATCTTGCGTAGTACATGACAGTATGTCATATGGCTTTTGTCCTTCACTTCAACTTCAGGGTCTAGAGAGCATGTTAACTTTTTGTGATTAGGTCATTTTCTCGATAACTATATGTGGTAGATCAATGATATTTGGTATATAGGTTGATCTTGCGTAGTACATGACAGTCTGCTTTATGGCTTTTGTCTATGACCTCGATTTCACGGCCCAGTGATCATGTTATATTTGGTACGTGGGTTTCTCTTAGATGGAACATGACAGCTTGCTATTTGGCTATAGCCTTTAACTTTATTTCCACGGTTTAGTGATCATTTGGTTTTTCAGTATCTACTGTATGTTTGGTAGGTCACTGATATTTTGGTTTTAGGTGCTACATGACAGTTTGCCCTATTGCTTTTGCCAGTTACCGTAATTTCACAGTCTAGCGAACATGTTAAGTTTTCTAATTTAGTCAGTTCGAGTTTTCTCATCAATTTTGCGACCAAGTGGGGACGAGCAATACATCAATTTGGGTCCACACTTGTATTGTAAGAAAAATTCTACTTTAAGATCAGATCTTTTCAATGTAATTATATCTGAAGATTTTAAAAATTTTAACACGTTCACTGAAAATGAAAAAATTGAATTTTTGCTGTGCCCATCAACATTAAAGCAAGTAGAAAAATAGGGTCCTTTATAAAACGGTCATTAGAACTGAGGACAGGGGACTCATAACTCTGTTATTATTTTTCTTGTTATTTTTAATAGAAAGAGATAGTGTATAATAGAAAACCATGCTATCAACTATATGACTTAAATTCTTATGCCACATTGTATGAAAATAAAGCAAAGAATTACAATGGCCTAAAATCGACTGTTACAGTTCATGACAGTGCAAGTCAGTAGTGTAAATTCCACAAATGTCTGTCATTATCTGTAAGTTAATGACAGTTCGTAATAGGCCAAATAAATACTGTCACAATCCAGGACAGTCTATCGCAATCATGTCAGTTTTTAATGGTTAAAAAATCACTGTCACAAGCGGGGACAGTTATTTACAATACAGGTAAAAACTGTCATTGACTGTCATGCACTGTTACAGTGCTATACAGTTATTTGCAATCAAACATATGTCTATAAACTACTGTTAAAGATTGTCCCAATCCATAACAGTACTTCATTGGTCTTCGGCAGTTGTTAATAGGACGCTTACAGTTTATGACAGTAAGAAAAAGACTCTCCCTGGTATGGACAGTACTTTTTTCTGTTCATAGTGGAACCATTATAGCCAAACTATGTGGAGAAACGCCACGCTTCATGCATTATACATACCCCTTTTATCTGTTTTTGAGAGAGCAAAGTCACTGGGTCTCGTACAGAATGCTTAATTTCCAGCCCCTGTACCAATTTCTTCCCTTTTCATCTGGCAATCAAAACATGTATGTTATTATCCCGACACCTGAATCGGTTGTCAGGGACGCATGCCACAGAGCTGCTGGGCGCGTCCGAAGTTGGTGGATTTGGGAATGCCCTTTTTATTCGGGATAGTCTGGTCATAATGCGGAAAGCCTGACTACGAACCATTGTAGTAAAACTGGGTGGAGAAACGCCACGCTCCATGCAGTACAAAGATCCTTTCTATATTGTTCTAAGGAAAGCCGAGTCAATGGGTCTCGTAAAGAAGGCTAAATTTCCAACCCTACCCATTTCTTTCCTTTTCCACTAGCAATCAAAACTAGTTGTCCCGGTTTTCCCTTCTTCCTTAGTTTCTTTCTTCTTCTACTCGCATTGTTTTTTCGATCACCGCTTATGCGGGGGTATATAATGCTCATGTTGTCCGTCCGTCCTCCATAGGGCACTTACTTTGTGGCGACAACTCCTCCTAGACGACTTAATGAAATTCACTGAAACTTTCACAGAATGTTCATTACATATTGCCATTATGCACCAGCTATTTGAAAATTTGATTTGATTTTTTTTCTAGAATCAAACAGGGAGCGGAGGGTATGTTTGTTAGCTTTGCTCACTGTTTTTCTAGTTAAATAGATGATATTGTTCCCGTCCTGGCATAGCTAAAATAATGCTCATTGAACATTCAACTCTTTTTAATCAATTATTTTTTCAACAGACAATCTGGATTTCCATGGAAACCAACTGCGCGCCACTTTTAACTGATCTCTTTCTTTTCTCGTATATGGCCAAGTTTTTACAAGGGCTAACACAGAAAAAAACAAAAACATTTAGCTCAGTCCTCTGGCTTTAGCTTCCTCTATATAGACAATTTACTTTTTCTTAATAATCCAAAATCCTAGGAATATTAAGGAGACTACTGAAACACCTACCTACTTCAGCTTCGTACTTAGATCTTTTGATAAACAATGACGAAGATGGACGTTTGAAATCTAAGCTTTATAAGAAACGTGATGATTTTAACCTCAGAATTGTGAACAATATACCTTCCTCCCAATCCTATGGAGTGTACACAGTTGATTCGTTACTGTCGAGCATGTAGTTTATACACTAGTTTTTTAATAGAGCAAACACACTGTCCAAAAAGCTGTTAGGTCAGGGATTTGTTCAGCCTTTCTTACTTTCATCCTTTCAGAAATTCTATGGCCGCCATTATGACATTCTATGACCGTCATCATGACATCATTGACAGGTATGACGTGTCTGAATCCCAAATGAAAACGGACATCTTTAGCTAGATTTCACGTATTCACGGAATTGACATAACCGGTTTTGACTCAACCCTGGATTGACTCACTGATAGTGTGACGGATGCCGCTTAGCAGAGCAGGACATGTATACCCTTCCGAAGCACCTGATGTCATGGGAATTCACACTATGAGTGCTTTAGTTTTTAATGTAGTCTTTTTATTTATGTCTGTTTTTCCTCTGTTGCCGTTTTTGCCATGACTTTGGACTTAGATATTTGTAATCATCACTTCCCTTCTTCCTTCTGAGACTGGTGTAAATTTACACAGCTGACAAATTATGACTCCTCGGTGCGGGAAAAATAAAAACAGCTGGAAGTCCAGAAATCGAAATGTGTAGGAGTTGATAGAGACAAAAAGAATCAAAATTGAAGGCTGAATTAATTTCTATGACTGTCTCATACATTTATTTAGGTATAAAATTCATAGTTATTTCTATGACTGTCTCATACATTTATTTAGGTATAAAATTCATAGTTATACATTTATTTAGGTATAAAATTCATAGTTATGCATTTATTTTTGTATAAAATTCATAGATATACATTTATTTAGGTATAAAATTTCCGAGAATTTTCTATTAAAGTACTGTGTAAAAGATTTGTCTAATGGTCTTTGGCATTTAAAATTTCCATCTGCTTTTTGTCATATGCCTATTACGAATACATTCCGTAAAGTAAATAAAGTAAATTGGCCTTATGGCATCATGCTGAATAAATCGTGACATATAACCTCCATTGACTTCTCTCTCCATTTCCACCCTTTGTTTACAAATACTTGCGAACTCTTTTTTTGTCTATTTAAGTTTGAAACCTAGTTTCTTGGCCTCTGAACGATGGTGTCTTCTCCTTTTATTTTTACGTGCAATTGAGACTTTGTGATGTTTAAATGAATTCAACTTTTTTATTCCATCTATTATCCTATCTCCCCACTCCAGGTCAATAGTAGTAAGCCATCTTCTATGTCACATACACACATATTTTTAGTGCACACTATAAGTGAGAATGTAACATTTTTTCTCGTACTTTAAGCCTTATCTCTTACCATTGTAGCCAAACTGTATGGAGAAATGCCACACTCCATGCAGTATAAAGACTTTTCTACATTTTTTTAGGAGAGCAGACTCACTGGGAGTCGTATAGTAGGTTAAATCCCATGCCCCTAACCATTTCTTCCCTTTTGCAATTGCAATCAAAACTCGTTGTCCCTTCCACCTTTATTCCTTTCTTTTACTATTTTTTAATGAATTAAGTTGTTCTCGTTCTGATATAACTAAAACATTGCTCACTTGACGTTAAACTCTAACTTATCAACCAATCATTTCGACAGAGATAAATATTTTTTTGTGGCAAATGTTTTAATTTCGAGTATGGTCTCGAGCTCCAAAAAAAAAGCTTTTTTCGGTGATATATTACTTAGCAAAAATTTAGAATCAATTGTCCGTTCAAATGGAAATATAAATCTGTCGAAGAGGCTTGCTAGTTTAAATACTTCCATTTATATATAGTTCAATGTCTGGGACTTGTGACTGTTTAATTACATTAGAAATCAGGACAATAAAATTGACGAAATAATTGTCTATATAGAATTCTGGAAAAAGCTAATTAATTTTTACTTAAGTTTTAAAGGGATTCTGTAATACTTGGACTTGTCATAAGTATGTTATGTGCTTCTCAACTTGATTTATCATTTTAGCTGAATGCATCGAATTCCCAGTTGCAACATAATGGCATGATTTTGTTTTGTGTAAAATGTTTTATACATCAAAGATTATTCCTTTTAAAAACTATTCAGGGTGTACTGAATGAAATTGTTAACAAAATTACCGACAAAAATGACAAAGAAGGGGTACAGAACTACCAGAAAGATTGTAAACTGCAATGGTCTTAACATGGTACAGACATTTCAAAATAAATGGTGTGTTAAACAGGTTTCATACCAATAATTTATAATCAAATTATTTTTAATTACACAAGCAAATGAGCCAAATTATTTGCCTAGAATATAAAACTGATTAACAAGTGTATTTAATGCAAGTAATAAGAAATTCTTCAATTTTTAATTTCAAAGAGCTTTTCTTGGAAAAAAAAGTCGGATACATCTTCAGAGGTACACCTCAGAAAGGGAAATCCAGGTGACGAGCGATATATTCAACAGCACACAAACCCAAACGCAGAACAAACTGGGACAGCCGTCATATGCCCGACTAAGAAGGGACATTTTGTGAAATAAATGGTTGGTAAACCAGGTTTAACGATGCACCAACCTCCCGCTGAAATGACGACTATCTAGATAATCTGTAAGGAAAAAATGTACTTACAAGCCACATCAAGTAGAAATCAATGATTAACCAGTATTTTACCTGGCACAGAAATACTTTGAAGAAAATTTAACAAAACCGCCTTCAATCATAGCAGAATATGAAACTAAATATTAATCAATCAAATCTTAATAGTTTGTTATAATTTTCCTTAACAGCTGGCAATTTAGATGCTGCTTGTGTTGATATGACGGAGTTTTAGAAGGCTTCATCTACAGAGCTGCAGTAAAGAATTCTTAATTTCAGCTCCCATTTCTTCTCCCTTTTAAGTGGTAATCAAAACTTGTTGCTCTGGTTATCCTTTCTTTATTTCCTTCATTTGCCACTATTAAGTTATTTTTTATGCCCCGCCGTTAGGCGATGCTGGCATTATATTCTACCCTTATGCGTCCGTACGTCCGAGGATTTTTCAGCTTGTGTATGCAGTAATGATTTGATATTTGGTCTGAAGCTGTGGTATCTTGAGTTGTACCGTGTCTCTCCTTTTCAAGTCTTTGACTCACCTTCTTTCTGTTTGTCGAGAACTGTTGATATTTTTCCCATGATAGCCATATATTGAAATTTTTTGTCAATGATTTCTCAGCTGGTGTATGTAGTAATGATTTCATATTTCGTCTGAAGTTTTGTTATGATAAGTTGTACTGTATTACCCTTTTCAAGTCCTTGACTCATCTACTTCTTGTTTGCCGATATTGTTTATATCCGGCGGGGGCATCCGTGTCCCATGGACATTTTCTTTTATTATTCGATAACGATATAAGTAGTATATCGGGGCACCCTAGAACACTTTTGACGAGGAGCCCCATAGTGCATTCTTTGTGATATATTTTAGGGCTCATGGCCAATAAGGCAAAAAGTCCCTCCCAATCGGAGGGACTTTTTGACCCTGTAGTGCATTTTTTGTAAAATATTTTAGGGCTGCGTTTTTTCCCTCCCGATTCCGGTTCCGGATATCGTTTCAGTTCCGGAACCGAGAAGTGTAATGAATCTACCATATCTAGTATGTCGCTGACCTTTGGCCTCAACACGTATGTCTTGCCTTAACCTTTGGTCTCATTTGTCTATTGCCATTGGTCATGCTCTGCCATTGACAATTATCGGTCTCGCCCTACCTCCATTCAAGGTTCTTTTATTAGTCTCGCCCTACCTCAATTCAAGGTTCTTTTATTAGTCTCGCCCTACCCAATTCAGGATTCTTTTATTAGTCTCGCCCTACCTCAATTCAAGGTTCTTTTATTCCTCTCGCCCTATCTCAATTCAAGGTTCTTTTATTAGTCTCGCCCTACCAAATTCAGGATTTTTTTATTACCCTCGACCTCAGTTCATGGTTCTTTATTGGTCTTATCTTTGATCTCATGCTAACCCTAACCTTTAACCTTACACTTATCCTCGCACTAAACCTATCTTTTTTTGTTATGTAATGTGCATATCTTCAGATATGCCATGATTTACTTTAACCCCTAACCTTAACTTATATTTTGACCCTGGTCATTGTGTTTTATATGTCATGTTCTCTAAGCCATACTTTAATCTAACCCTAGTCATTCGGTGTATGTATGCATAATGTTGTGTTCCTTATACATTCGTTTCCTGATTTTGTTGTCTTTTGTTCATGACTAACTCTAACTATCTTTTTTTTTTGTTATTCTTTCTGTTCCCCTTTTTACAGTTATGTCTGCCTTTATCCAATGCTATTCTTCCTTTATTCAACTCTAACCCTAACCTAAGTTGCTATGACAACTTTAAATTTATTTGTTCTTGTTTTGTTTTGTTTTTTTTATGTTTACTTTTTTTTGTGTTTCCTTTTTTTTCTTCTGTATTTTGTTTACTTTCTTATTCTAACCTAAGTTCCGATGACAACTCTATATTCATTCATTATTTATTTTCGAATATTATTCTAATATTCTCGTGTTGTCCCCTTTTACCCAACTTCTAATCCTAACCTAAGTTGCTATGACAACTTTTATTTTTATTTTATTATCTTTATTACTATTCTATTATTAAATTATTATATCATTAATTATTTATTTTTCATTTTATTGTTTTTTTTTAATTTATTTAATTTTTATCACGTTTTATTTATTTATTTACTATCATTATTATTATTATTATTATTTTTAACAATATTTACAATATTTATTTATTATTTTTCATTATTATATTTATTTATTATATTTTTTTTATTTATTATTACTTTTATTATTATATTTATTTATTCATTACATTTCTATTTTATTTTATGTATTTATTTATTATTTTATTTCTATTTTGGCTAATTATTAAATATCCAACAACTTTATGGTTTATTTTTCTAACCTGAACTAATTTACCCCAACTTAACCTTATAATAACCGTAACATGAACATCGATGATTATAACCTAATCACTAATCATTAGGACACAATGTATATGCAATCCTTTCCTAAATGATTTCAATAAACTTGATCTTAAACTTGAAAATAATTTTATTTATAAATTAATGATAACCTTACCTAAAGCTTTCAAACAAACACTAACGTTTATAATGGTATGATGAAATTAGTTTTACCCTAACAAAAGTAACCCTAATTTTAACCGTTATCATACCCTATTCTTTAATAATGTATAGCATTACCTATACCCCTAACCTTGGACTTTATTAACCACAGCAAAGTCTAAGCCATCCCTAACCCTAATCCTTTTTCATAACTTAACCCTTACCCTTATCATATATGTTACCCTATTCATACTGATATTATATTTCATTGAAAACACATAATGAAACGTTAATTTTGAACTGACACAAATCATCAATGAAATGGATATGAACATAATGAATGAACACATAACATATGGAAGCACTTTGATATGAATAATAACAACAAATGGAAATCAACATTAAGTGATACTATGAAAACAAATTGATACCGAAGATAATATGAAAACTAATGTGAAATGAAATACTAAAAGCGGAAGCATAACGTCAGCTATGACTATCAGCTGACATAAACTATGAATACAAATAGATATTGAAACAATATGAACTACAAATACAAACATAAGGATAAATATGAAGTGATACAACATGAAATTGACGTCAGCTATGTCTATCAACTGACATAAACTATGAACACAAATAGATATTGAAACAATATGAACTACAAATACAAACATAAGGATAAATATGAAGTGATACAACATGAAATTGAACACAAACACAACAGAACATGACAACTTAACAACATTAATGTAAGCTAAACAAAGAAATGACGTCAACTATGACAATGAATTAAGACAGAATATGTAAATATATGAACATTAACACGAATGTGAACACCAAATACAAGCATAAATGTTTAAAGATCAACATGAAGTGATACAACATACGAAAACACACTGAAACATATTAACAGAAATTTTAATATATCAACATGAAGAGATACAAACATATGAACATTGACAGGAATGTTAACACAAAACGTTGACTACGAACACAAATACAACAATACATGACAACAAATGCAAACTTGAACACCAAAACACAATAGGAAATGTAAAATATGAATACAAACACAACAAAACATGAAAATAAATGTGAACTATGACTATGAACTGAAACAAAACGTAACAACTTTGATATGATATTGATATGAACATAAAGAATGAACACATAACATATGGAATCACTATGGTATGAATAATAGCAAGAAGAAGACGAAATAAACTTCAAGTGACAGTATGAAAACAAATTAATATTGAAGACAATATAAACTACAAATACAAACATAAAGATTATCATGAAGTAAAAGAAAATATGAAATTAAATTTTGATATTGAAGAAAAGTTAAACAATACATAGAGGCATTAATGGTGAACGATCAAAATAAAATGATACTACGTATGAAAACACACTGATGTCAACAACAAATACAAATAAAGACGACTAAACATCAATATAAAGTGAAACAACATGAAAACCTACGAATGTGAACACAAACACAACAGAACATGACAACTTAACAAAATTAATGTAAGGTAAACAAAGAAATAATGTAAACTATGACAATGAATTGACACAGAGCATGTAAACACATGAACATGAACACGAATGTGAACACCAAATCATAAGCATACAGTTAACTACGACTATAAAGTGATATTAAAACATGTAAACATATGAATATTAACACGAATGTTAACACCAAATCAGAAGTAAAACGTCAGCTATAACTATGAACTGACATTAACTATGAAAATAAATTGATATTAAGGACAATATGAACAATACAAGCATAAAGATCAACATGAAGTGATATAACATATGAAAACACAATGATATGAACAACAAATACATGGATAGATGTTAAAAGATCAACATAAAGTAAAACAAACTATTTAAACCTGTGAATGTGAACACCAAATACAAGCATAAATGTTAAAATACCAATATTAAATTGTACAACATATGAATGTGAACACCAAATATAAGCATAAATGTTAAAAGACCAACATTAAATGGTGCAACATATGAATGTAAACACCAAATACGAACAGAAACATTGAAACAATAACATTACGTGACACAAACATATGAACATCGATACGAATATTAACACCAAATCATACACCTAACGTTAAGTATAACTATAAAGTGATATAAAACATATGAACATTAACATTGATATGAACAAAAATATAATCAGAAACATTGAAATATCAAAATTAAACGACATTCATATGAACTTTAATGATAAAACTGAAACATAACTTGAAATCTCCAATGAATTGACAAACATTATAACAATATATGGTCATTGATATGAAAAACAAAAGACGAAACTTAAAATATCAAGATCATATGATACAAAACATGATAGATTAACCACATTCATGAGAACTTGAATATCAAAATACGACATGCAACATGAAATATAAACAAAAATACAAGCATTAAAGTTAAAACATGAACACTAACTGATAAAACATATGGAAACAAATCGATGTGAACACCAAATACAAGTAGAAATGTTGAACTATGAACATTAAGCGACACAAAATATGAAAACTAATTGATATTACAAACAATATGAACAATATATCCAAGCATTAATAGTAAAAGATCAACAGTAAATGATACAACATATATATGTGAACACCAAATACGAACTTATTGAACATTGAAAACAGAAAAATTGAACAAACATACAAACTTTGACATGAATGTTAACATCAAAACACGAAACAAAACGTTAAGTATGAACACAAACACAACAATAGATGACAACAAATGCAAACTTGAACACAAAAACACAATATGAAATGTAAAATATGAACACAATTACAACTTGAAAATAAATGTGAACTTTGACATCAAAACATAACATGACACATGAAATATGAACATAAACTGACACAAAATATGTACATTGACACGAGTGTTAATACCAAAACAAGGCACATAACGTTAACAATGAACAGAAATACAAATATTGGTAAAATGAATGTGATAAATTTATTGAAAAAGTAGGTTGAAACGTTAAATATGAACACAAATAATAAAACTTATTGACATTAATGGAAACAAAACTTAAATATAACATAAAAAATTGTTAAGAATGAGACAATCACATCTAAATATGTAAACAAATCGATATTGAAGACAATATGAACAATAAAAACCAGCATAAATATTTAAAGATCAGCATGAAGTGATACATTAGTTTAAAGTATTTACTTAGTAACCATGGTGATATCATGGTATTGTGTTAGCAAAAAAGGAAAATATAGTATTGTTATGGTAAAAAAGGCGATTTTGATGTATCCGGGTGGTGGTGGTGGTGGTGATTTTCAGGTATTTCGGCGGTGGTGGTGGTGATTTTAAGGTTTCTCGGTGGTGGTGGTGGTGGTTTAAAGGTATCTGGGTGGTGGTAGTGGTGGTGGGATAATAGTCTATGGTGGTGGTGGTGGTGGGATCATAGTCTATGGTGGTGGTGGTGGTGGTGGTGGGATGAATGGCTATGGCGGCGGTGGTGGTGGTGGGACTGTTAATTGGCGGGAAGCGGCGGCGGCGGTGGTGGTGGGACTTCTTATTGGTGACTAAGCGACGGCGGCGGCGGCGGCGGCAGCAGCAGCAGCAAAAAGCCTTAAAAAGCCCAATAAAGACAACAAAACTGCGATAAATGCATAGAAAATACGATCTTAAACATGAAATATCAACAGAAATACAATGAAACTAAACACCAATGTAAACTTTTACATTAAAATACATTATGAAACATGAAATATGAATACAAATACAACAAAATACGAACTGGTACGTCGAAAACATCAAGATCACATGAAGTAACGTGAAATCTCGCACTGAACGAGACTTCGTAAAGGTAACAGATATCAACTTGACAGTGTGACCAATCGATTGAAAAGCCTGCACAAAACCCGAATTCATATATGATATGACTATATTAACAGTTCTGATTAAGACTGAGCTTGGGCCGAATTAGGGCCAACTTAGGCCGAACTTTGATTTGTTAGGGCCGATATCATCAAAATAGTACATGACTGCGCTACAACACCAACACCAATCGCTTAAGATGACTAAAGATACACCGATTCCATATATCATATGAACCTATTACCAATAGTATTAATTAAGGTCGATCTAGGGCCGACTAAGGCCGATCTTTGATTTGTAAGGGCCGATTACTTCACATAACTACGTTCTAGGCCTTAACTACCTATACCAATCAGTTTAGAAGTATTCAAGTACCCTGAATCCCTATATGATATGCCTATAGTAGAACGATTTCAAATTAAGGCCGAATTAGGGCCGTTTAGGGCCGATATCTCGTTCACACTCGGTGCTAGAGCTTCATAACCTACACCAATCGATTGAGCGACCTCGATTTACCCTAGTAAGACATCACAATGGCACGAAAATACGCAAACAATACTCAAAAACTATGGGTTACTCCAAGCACGAGTTCGGGTTTCCCTCGTTCTAAAATAGGGAATCCCCACTTTTTCTTCTTTCTTTCTTTCCTTCTTTCTCATAGTATTCTCTTATGTATTTCCATTTGTCGTCTTCAGTTAGGCACCAGTCGGGCCAACCACTGGCCTCTTGTTTCATTTTTACGAATGTGTTGATATATTCTGTAAAGAGTCCTCCCATTTTCGTGTTTGGATCATATTGTTCTATGTTTTCGAAATGCCATACTTCGTATATATGTTGAACGACATATCCTTTTTCCAATGCTTTCTTCATTTCATCACTAACCCAAGTCCCTGTCAATGCTCTTTCGTCATCGGTATGTTGACATTGTGTTTGTTGATTGGTTTCAGCACACGTTTTACACAAGGTGAACAATAACTTGTTGTTAATTTTGGCAGGTAACACTGGGATGTAAAGTCCCCTCGGTGGCAATACTTTGCATTTGATCAATCCTTCGTAGTGTTGAATATCAGTGAAGTTTTCGGTGATAATGTGTGGATGTCCCAAAGGTATTTTTCCGGTTTTGTTGATGTAAGGGTATAACGACGTCACATCGTATTAACTAATGCTTTCACCATTCGACGTATCTTTGTACAGGGTAAAGGCTTCCGTTCTTCCACCATAAAACGCATCTCTAGGTTCTAGAGGGTTCACGTATTTCAAGGAATCAATGAAGCGTTGTATGTACGGATCAATCTGTATGTCTTTATCGAACTCACATTCCCATTTTTCCACATAAGTATACCCTTGCTGTTCTATATATCGTTTCTTTTCCAACGTGCGTTGATACAATTTTTCCATCGTCATATTATTGACTGGATTGACAGTAGCAGCACTATAGCAACGTAAACATCCATGCCAGAAGCATCCATGATATTCAAACACATGATTGTCATAAAACCCATCCACTTTATAGGGTCCAATTTGTTTCTCTCCACCATTACGCGCGTGTTATATCTGTATATTATTGGCTGCAGAAATACACTGTAACCACTTCATGGCCTTCAACGAATGTTTCTCATAAGGACGGTATCCATGTGCGGGAATTATACCTAGGGTATCCGGTTTTAAGAACAATGTACGGAAGACGAGGTTGCAGGCAGATGCAATAGTAATACAATCTTGAAAAGGGTCGATACCTCCTTGACTCTGTACAGTTGTCATCTCAATGAATAATTGACGGAACGTCAAACACGCTTGTCTCAGTATATCCACATCCGAACGACAATAGCTCAGCAGTTCTTGTAGACAATTAAACGTGGAATCTCTATCGTTGTACCATTTGAGGAACGCAATTCTGTCTTCGGGTTTCATTTTATTCGGTTGATAAAACTTTACATCGGGTAAATGATTCAAGATGACGGCTTGATTCTCTTTGGTATTGAATAAGTGCGGAAAATACCCCTTTCGTAGTTCTGTCAGTCCAAACATTTTTGGTAGCTTGGATAAAGCTGTAGGTAAGAAATTCATGGAATCAATCATCCGAATGTTACAGGTTGGTATGGTGATGGCCATATTCTTAGTTCCATTAGGGATCACTTCCGGTACTATGCCATGACGAATCAGGTAATTCAGAACAGGATAGCTATCGTATCCTTTGAAATTATGACAGATAACAGTAGCTCTTTTGTTTTGTCCAGAGAACAACCAGTCACAAAAGTCATCGGTTGTATTGGTTCCAGCAAACACGACTTTTTTTCCACATTCCTCGCACGTACTGGTTTCATTAATGGTATTATTA
>MJUU01034643.1:6367-19721 GCA_002080025.1 Modiolus philippinarum
CAAGAAAGACATGGATGTAGCGTTGCTCGACAATTAGCAAAGAATTCCGCTTAAACCGGTGCTAGGGGCCGTCTTGTACTTACTATGAGGTATGAGCAAAGCTCATTGTTGAAGGCCTCATGGTGACTTCAAGATGAAGAACAACAATAAAAGCGTTTTCCTTTGCTTGTTTTTTACCATGTATTTGTAGAGACTTTGTCTCATGTGCATTTACTCCATATCCTTTTATTCACCATTTAGAAATAATTAGAGTATGAATATCACCATGGTTTATATATTCCATTGCATCACAGTTGGAAGCTGAACATCTTATGTACCCACAAAAAACTTTGTTTTACTCCTACTAGATTTTTCAATGAAATTGTTTATACACGTCATTGACAATTTCTTGCGTTGAAAGTAAAATTGAAAGGGAAATTTGGAATTGATCTCTTGTTTACTCATGGTGAAAAGCATTTTTTATATTGAATTTAAGGTGTCCTCAGATTTTCCCCTCAGAAACTTACTCTATATAGTAATTACTCAGGTAAAAAAAATACTTTATTTGAAAGGACGGTAAATGTTCTATCATGAGCAGAAAATGACCAATTGAGTTGGTTATGTTCTCTATCATTTTTCACAAATATTTCAGATTTCAAAATGTTTTTCGATTGGATCTGCACTGAATAGACATAAGTTGTCGAAATGGCCATATGGAGAAAATAAAGTTACAGTAACCACAGTATTTTGTTATTTATTACCACTGAACCGATGACTCTGCTAGTGGACTGTGAGTCCTCGGAGGTATTCATCAACCAAGTTTACAGCACCTCGGTGCTGACTCGAAAAACCGATTTGATTTGGAAACTTGCAATATTTAAATTGAAGAAATTTTGTTAAAAACTAAGCATAGCTCTGTCGTTGGCTAATTTCGACTTTTGCTATTTAGATCCTATTGATAGTTTGTTCTCGATGAGTTTTTACAAATATTTCGGTATTTTTTTATTTAACAAAGTCAAAGAGGTCAAAATCGATTTTGGCATGATACCTATACAAGTACATATTTTTTTCTCTATTCCTTTGATCAGACTCTCAGTCTCAAAAAAGGATTTACTCGGTTTCTTAAAAGATGGAATGGGCGTCTTACGCACTCATTGCGTTGCAATTAATTATTTCTTAATCTCACCTGGCTTAATTTAACATTGAGTTTGTGTTGACTTGATTCGCCTTAAACTTTTCTTTTTTTTTCATGCAGTAAGGTAAGGCAATGTTAAATTAATTAAACACTACACGGTAACACATAATTTACACGATTTGTCGCCTTATAAGCAAACAAATCGTTAATCTAACACACAATGTGTCATCTTATAAGAAATGGAGGGATATGGAACAAATGCACAAAAGACGAAGTCTCTACAAATACATGACAAAAGCAAGCAATGGAACATCGCTTTTATTGTTGTTCTTCATCTTGAAGTCACCATTGAGCTATGCTCATACCTCATAGTTAGTTCACTTGACGGCTCCGAGCGAATTCGTTGCTTGATGTCGAGCAACACTACATCCATGTTTTTATTGATGGATGCCCAATCGTCAACAAACATTAAATTAACTAGCAAAGTGTTCTTATAACTGCTGTCATCCATTGCCCTACAAAAAGACTAATAGAAGACAAACACAACATTTAATATTTATTATTATAATAATGCACAGTTCTACTTCTTATGAGTTAATGACAATATAGATAATACTAAATAAATAAATCAACAAGACATTTTAAACATAACAAATAAAATCAAGAATCATGCATCTATAGAGTCCACTTTTCTCAGCATTAAAGACCTATTTAAGACCTTTTAATAAATGTTGCAACACACTGCAAATGATTTGGACATGACCGAAGTTGTTTATGTGTGTGTGTGTGTGTGTGTGTGTGTTTTAAAAGTTAAAAGTTAAAAGTTAAAAAGATTAATTGATATTAAACTGTTTTCGTGTTTGGTCATGCCTTGGACAATAGATAAAGTTGACTTCGCCTCTGATTACTTTTAAATTAAACATTTCACAAAGTCGATCGTTTCTGTTTAATTTTTTATATCGACCTCTTTCGATTTCTAGCAAATAGTCACTTATTCTCATTTTACATATATTTTTTTCTATTTTCAAAATCTTCTATCAATAAATATTCATTGATTTCATAGTAAGATTTTAGTTAATGGTATAAAAATATTTTATTATTTTCATTTAGTGTATTTAGTTTTTCAAAAAACAATGTTTCGTAATTTTTTAAAGTTAATTTCAATTTTCCTTATAAAAGTCAAGGTTTTCTAATTCATCTATTTCTACATTATTTGTAGAACATACATATATGGACATGTTAAATTATTTCATTTTATTTACACAAGAAAGATTTGAACAACAACAGCTTAATTTTGTTATCTGACCAATTAAAAAGCGACAAACCGTAAGTATTTACCTGTAGGTAGTAATTGCACTGCATAATTACAGTTTCAAAAAAGCCTTCGAAACACTTACTTTGACATTAAATTATAATTCCGCCGTTATAAAAGTGCATAGTTTATCATTTGATTTGTTCTTTTCAAAAAAGTCTCGACACTATATATTTTAGATTCAATTTCAATTCAAATAAGTGTTCTAAACCTAGTGGCCACAAACGTAACATCGTTTCATTCCGAAGCTACTTTGAGTTTAATTTCAGAATTTATGTAAATCAAAACATTGAAATCGGAATACAAATTTTGAAGTTGTTGGCCCTTTCCCGGAAAATTTTCATATTATTTATTAAAAATAATATAAGAGATAACCGTCAAGTTTTATTACAAAAGATTGAACATGTAGAGATCTCCTCTCCAGGCATTTTTGAAGAAAATCTACACAACCATTTAGGAGTTAGTACCCTGTTTTTGACAATATTTTCATGATGTTTTATCTTTTGTCTTTTGTTACAAAAACGATTGGAGATAGAAGGTAAGTTACAATTGCAAAAATGTTCAGATCCGGGGTTCAGATGTAAAGAGTTACATATTACCTCCACTCTTGAATTGAATAAGTTGTTGGTCGAATCTTTAAAAGAGATACTGCCATTTTATCACAAAAGTTTAGTGATTTTTATACATTTGTCTTATATCACAGAAACTATTAGAGATAGATGTTAAGTTTAAATATCAAAAATGTTCATCCTTTCAAGGAATACACTTTATCTCCACTGTCGAAGTTGTATGACGAACCCTTGTTGGAGTAATCGTGATTTTTTGTACATTTTGTCGAAAACTATTTGAGATAGATATCAAGAACTATATTTGATCTCCGCTGTCGAATTTGTCCAATGAATACTTATAGGAGTTGATGCCCTTTAATTTTCAGATTTTTTTTTCTTATATTTTAATAATGATTTGAGAAGTTAAAATTGCAAAAATGTTCAGCATTTAAAGAGCTTTGAAAGTTTTTTTTAAAGATGTTTATACATTTTGTTTTATATTTCAGAGACTATTTGAGATAGTGATAGGTTAGGTTTAGAAAGCTTAAATATTCAGCTTACTAGTATCAAAAACTACATTTTGTCTCCTGTCGAATTTGTCTGACAAATCCTAATAGGATGTATTGCCCTTTTGAACATCAGTTATCGTAATTTTTACTCTTACAGTTTTGTCTTTTGCGATAGAAGTTAATTTTATACTGAAAAAATGTTCTCCACTGTCGAATCTTTACAGAAGTCATCACCTTTATATCATTAAAATGTTTTTTCCTTTTTAAAGTTTGTAGTATACTTCAATACTATTATAGATACATGTTATGTATTAATTGCAAAAATGGTCCACAAATCATGGGCTACATTTTATCCTCAAAGTCGAAATTGTTTGGCGAATACTTATTGGAGTCATTATCCTATTAATGTCTGAAATTGTCACAGGATTTAAGGTAGATCGGTAGTTCCGCCATTTTAAATTTGTTATCTGTTGTGGTATTATCTGCTTTTTAAATATACAAATAATTTTATTTATAATGTATCAATACATATTATATCAATGACACAAAATGCAAAAGACCTACAGTGACTTTATTTTACATATATTTATCTTATTAGATTAGGTATGGTAATTTAATAATTAAATAGTTTGGAAGAAGGTATTTTGAGAAGGGAGATAATCTGATAAAAGTATTTTATATAGATATCACTATGAAAATTTACATTTTGCAATTTATATGGAAAACAAAGTCGTAGACCCCTATTTTCCTTATATTTTCTGAAAGTATGTTCAGAGGGCTAACACATGAGTAAAGTAGAAAGAAATCTATGGAATAGTTTTAAAGAATACAGCACAACACCTGTTTTTCCTACTATATTCATTAGAAATATTTGATTGATATCAGTTATTTTAAAAACAAGAACAGTGACCCCTTATTTTATTTTTTTTCATTTCAATGCTAATATCATATTGTATTTCAAAAAATATTGTGAGATAATGGTTTAGTTAAAATTGCAATAAGTTCCAATATAAATCGGGTGAGATAAACATGCCCCTTGGTGTCTCTTGTTGTTATTTTGTATTTCTTTATCAATTTTATCTAATAATTTTAGTTTTAGAATATTCCGTTTTTGTTTTCCCTCAATAAAAGAAATGGTGTGGTGAAATAAGGAGCATCTACGTTTTAAATTTGAAACTAAAGAGAATTGGTAAACAAATAGACAAATTTAGCTAAAACTTTAAATGTTATGGGCCTTATTTTTGAGATATCTCACGTTTAAAAAAAATGGCGGGAAAGGTTTTGTTTGACTTTAACCGTAATATCACATTTGAAAATAATTGTTTATTTTCGTGAAGAAAGAAAAGCTGCATTCGAATGAAATTATTCTTACCGATCTCTCGTGATCTACTCAAGATATTGTTTTAGGGTATAACACTACTTATTCGGAAATATAGTCCTTATTGGAGAAGACATAGGTTATGAATTGTTGCCAGAAAAGACAAAAAAAAATCTTTTAATTTTCCTTATTAAAAATTTAATTCTTGCTATGTTGATTTTTTTATATTGAGCAAAAAATCTGTCCATAAATAAAAAAGAACTACATTCCTTTTAATTACACTCGAGAAAAACCATCAGAATAGATTTAATAATAATAATAATAATAATAATAAAGATAAAATAGTCTACTGTCAAGAAAGGACAAAACATTTTTCCTTTAATTTCCTTATTAAAAATTATTTTATTCTTGCCAAATTGAAGTTTTTGCTTTATCATGAGCGGAAATATGTTCATAAATAAAAGAAGAACTACATTCCTTTTAATTACATGCAAGGAAAGAGATCAAAATAGATTTTAAAGATAATAATAATAAAGATATTCTTCTGTCAAGAAAAGACAAAACATTTTATCCTTTAATTTTCTTTATTAAGAAACAAAATATTCTTACATTTCTTTTAATTACAATGAAGAAAAAAGATCAAAGTACATTTCGGAAATAATAATTATAAAAGTAAGGAAATAATATTCTGTTGTCAAGAAAGTACAACACATTTTTTTCTTTAATTTTCCTTAATAAAATATTATTTAATTCTTGCTATGTTGAAGTTTTTTCTTTGTTTATTTTGGGTACAAAATTTGTCCATAAATTAAAAAAAACTACAGTCCTTTTAATAACACTCAAGAAAAAAAGATCAAAATAAATTTTGAAAATAATGATAGTAATAATAATAAAAGAGATATAATAATCTATTCTCAAGAAAGAACAAAACATTTTTCCTTAAAATTTCCTTATTAAAAATTCATTTAATTCTTGCTATGTTGAAGTGTTTTGTTTATTTTGAGCGTGATTTTGAGCCAAAACTCTAAAAATAAACTACATTCCTTCACCAGTGAATTTTCTTTGAGATGATCATCAAGTTATTAAAATGTTCATACATATATATATATCCTCTACCGAATTTCAAACGCGTATAAACGTAACTTTCACATTGTAGAAACTAGAAATCATTTTTGGAATGAATTAACAAAATCGTTGGAGTTCCAATTCTGAAAATGTGCTCCAAGGTTTGATGCACTAGCAACACTGTAACGGGAAACATCTCGATAAGAGTTCATCCCTGATGCCCACACACGAGCCCCATGTACTTCCAAAAGTCGAACGAGCTGCGTTTCCCCTAAAAGAAAAGCATATACAACAGCAGTTCTTCCAAAATTATCTTTTGCGTTTACATTAGCCTTGTTACGCAATAAAGACCTGATTAAACAACGTTGTGATCTTTTTAGTCTTTTTTCCACTTGTTGATCACACAGTATCATGAGAGGGGTAATCCCAGTCCTCAGGGCACGGTTAACATCGACTCCACCCTCCACTAGAATTCTAGCTAGTTTGAACTTCCGATTAGCAATAGCCCAGAATAATTTTCCTTGCATCTGCTGCATGGTGTACTCGTCCATAAAACTAACGTGAATTGTATTTTTTGGACATATTTTTCCATGTTTATTTCCCATAATACCTTTTATTTTTAAACCATTTTGCAGCTTCGTTGTATTTCAACATTCCCATAAGTAATGACGCAAAATATCAAAATGATTCTGTAATGTTTCATGTTCATTTACATACGCTCAAAATCGCAAAACATTAACTTTCCACATTGAATATTGAAATTTCCCGTGAAATCTGAAAAATGAACAAACGAAGAAATTCTAAAGGCAGTTTCACAACTTTAGGTGTGACAACAACTTAATTTACAATAGCTAAAATACGACATCGATACCATAGTTACAGAAGTGTGAAGAAATGGAAATAAGAATGAACAAAATCTTTATTTTAGAGAGATTGACTTGGTTTGGATCGAACTCATCCATTTACTATTATTTATAGATAATAACTCAAAATTGTCATTTAAACTCTAATATAGTTTGTGGCAAGACATACACTGCAAAACCATTAGATATACATGATATAAATATATTTTTTGATAAAGACAAGAAACTTTATTCTCATAAACCAAACATTACAGTGGTATAGAGAAGGATACAGTACATAGTTGATAGTATTACAGTGGTATAGAGAATGCTACAGTACATAGTACATTGTAATACATGATAAAACGTACATATATCTACAATATTTACAATAAAAAAAGGAAGAAAAAAGATGACAGAAGTCCACATTTAAGCCTAGAGAGCGACTGCACTATTTATATTTCGTATGAATCTACACAATGTTTCTAGTTTAACTTTGTCTGAGGTACACATTATTTTTTTGAAATTTAAAACATTTGGTCTTCGGGTCAGGTGTGTGCATATGAGTCGATTTCTTTTTTCATTGAAGAACATTGTAAAACTACATCTTTCAAGTCAAATCAAGAGTCCCTGTCCTCAGTTCTTGCATTAACTAAATTTAACTGAGTTGGTGTTGATTGACTTAAAATGAATGTAATTTTCTTCTTATTTTTCAATTCTTTGAATATTTTAAGAGAGGATAATTTCTTCTGTTAGGTCTATATCTTTAATAATGAAAATAAATCCTAAAAAATAAAGCAAACACGATAATATACAAATACTGCGGACATCAATTTTCATAGTTTTTATAAATATCAATATCTCGTGCGTACTTAAATTCGTGGTTTCGAATTCTATGGATTAAAACTCGAGGGAAAATGCATTTCGTATGGGAACTTAATTTTGTGGTTTTAGCAATCCACAAATCCACGAAAATTGAATCCCCACGAATAATAGAACTTTCACAGAACATTGCTAATCAAAGTAATTAAGGTAGTATAATTGCTAACATACATGATAGCCAATGACTTCTCATTCGTGTATATATACGTATGAGCGATTGCAAGCAGTTAATTGAGCCTGTACCTGTTCAGTTGATATATAACATGCAGTAGCGTCTTTATGAGTACATACGGATTCTAAACCACGCTGATTACCCTGACCCCTCGTTCATGCATTCACATGAAGAATCAAATTCGGACCCCAATATATGTGATCGCCCTTTTCTGTTTCAATGGCAACAAAAGATCTTAATCCTACAGATCAAAGTTCGTCGCATTTAGGTCAGTATGGTTATATAAAATTTACTTCAGATTTTATATAATTGATTTTTTAGTATTTTATTTTATTTTCATTTATTTTTTTTTTTTAGCAACGAAGCGTCAACACTTACTGCAATAAATTACAGGTTTTGTACATTATCATGCTAAAAGACAGGTCATTAATGATAAAGAAAATTGTATATAAAAATTGTCTTGCTATTTGGTTAACATAATAATTGGATGATGTCGACAGTGATGAAGCAACCAGACCATTGCATTCCATATCACAATACGGCTGCAACAACATCCTACAACTTATGATAGTAAAAATAGTGGTGATGCTACTAATCTATAGGAATTAGATTATGCACCTTATTATAATAAAATTAGTTGTATGGCAATAAGATTCTGCAACTAAAAGTAAAACCAAGCTTCGGCAACAGGATTCTGCAACTTATGATAGTAAAAAAAAGTAGTGGTGCTGCCAAACTTTGGCAATAAGATGCTGCAATCTATGATAGTAAAAACAGTAGTGATGCTAGCCAGCTTTGGGAATAAGATTCTGCAAATTATGATAGTAAATGAATTTCAAACTATGATAGTAAAACAGTAGTGATGCTACCAAGCTTTGGGAATAAGATTCTGCAACTAATGATAGCAAATGAATTTCAATCTATGATAGTAAAACAGTAGTGATGCTAGCCAGCTTTGGGAATAAGATTCAGCAACTTATAATAGCAAATGAATTTCAATCTATGATAGTAAAAACAGTAGTGATGCTACCAAGCTTTGGGAATAAGATTCTGCAAATTATGATAGTAAATGAATTTCAATCTATGATAGTAAAACAGTAGTGATGCTACCAAGCTTTCGGAATAAGATTCTGCAACTTATGATAGTAAATGAATTTCAATCTATGATAGTAAAACAGTAGTGATGCTAGCCAGCTTTGGGAATAAGATTCTGCAACTTATGATGGTAAATGAATTTCAATCTATGATAGTAAAAACAGTAGTGATACTACCAAGCTTTGGGAATAAGATTCTGCAAATTATGATAGTAAATGAATTTCAATCTATGATAGTAAAACAGTAGTGATGCTACAAAGCTTTGGGAATAAGATTCTGCAAATTATGATAGTAAAAACAGTAGTAGCGCTTCCAAGCTTCGGCAATATGATAAAACAGGTCTTGGCAGAACATTCCAGTTAATGAAAGAATATGTCGAAAATGTCATTACAATATTTGTAATGTATTTTATGAATTGTTTATTTGTAAGTCTCCTGATATAGTAGATCTTGTTTTATGCCTAATTATTATACAAAGAGTTCTACTAAGCAAAAAAAATTCTTTTTGTAACATAAATTTTTTATAAAAGACAGAACAAAATACCGAATTTGCTGTAAATTTCGTTTCCAAAAAATATCAGCTTTTTGTCAGCACCGAAGTACTGACTACTGGGCTGGTGAATGCCCTCGGGGATTATCAGTCCACCAGAAGTGGCATCGACCCAGTGGTAACAAAGAACAAATACTTAAGCTACTGGTAAATTTCGTTTCTGCATATGGCAATTTCGACAATTTATGTCTCATCAGTGCTGATAAAATTTAATCATTTGAAAGGCCATAAACTCAAAGATGTTTCAAAATAACTAAATACCGAAGTTCCTGTGAATTTAATTTCTGCATATGCGCATTTCGACAACTTATGTCTCTTCAGTGCAGATAAAATCTAAACCTTTGGAAGACCATAAACTCAAAGATATGTAAAAACTGATAGAGAACAAATAACCAATATGATCTAAATATAAAGCCAAATTAGCTAAGGACAGAGCTTTGCATGAGGGAGATACTCCTAACTGATGAAGAACAAATAACCAAATACGATCTAAATGGAAAGCCAAAATCAGCTAAGGACAGAGCTTTGCATGAGGGAGATATTCCTTAGTTTTAAAGAAAATTTACAGAAACATTAGGTAAAAAATTGTATATGTAAGAAAACTTGCTGTCTTAATGTAGCATGCTGCAGTTATTTTTGTTAAATTCGTGTTAATTTATTATCTAAATATTCATTATTTTCTTATTGAAGTAAAGAGATTGAGCTTTGTTTTAATCTAGATTGCTGTTAGGCTTGCATAGCTACAGTACATGTTTTCTAAGCCTGGTGCTGCAGTTCTGCAAGTCTATCAATGCAAAAAGACGGGATAACACGCTCATCTTCTTTGTTTTGCTTTTCATTTTAAGTGACTGAATTTGAATTGATGTCATTTGATTTGTTGTTACAGTAATGGAAACAGGTGAGTGTTGTTTTGGTCTGGATGCTGCTAGCCTTGTATAACTGCATCAAATATTTTCTATTACTCTGAATTTGCAATGATGTAGGACTACCAATCCAGACAAAACGGTGAAATACGTTCCCTGTCCATGTATTTATGAACATGTATACGTACAATTTGTTATTTTAGAATTTGTATCTGTTCTGTTCATTCCGTCTGATATAAATGTATCGATTGTATACCTCATGTTCCACATGATATGTGCCTTAGCCTCATTAATAAATCTTCAAATCTTGAAAAAAAATCTCCAACTTGCATTTAAGTAAAACAGTAGCTATTCAGCGCAATATCTGAATTTTTCAATTCATAATGCACTTAAATTTTGTGAGAACTGTATCGTCAGTCCAAGAAATAATAATACTAAGGTAATGGCAGCATCGAAAAAGCAAAGAAACAAATACCTCATAGAAGTACGACACAGCCAAGAAGAATGGAGACATATACAAATGAACAACACGGATCTAAATACTTATAAACAAACAAGAAAAGTTAGGTAACTGAAAACCATGGCTCTATTCCTGTGGGCTTACCTTTCCGGAGCACCTGATGTCACTCTGGTTTTTTTTAGTTGCCACACTATTAGTGTTTTAGTATTTAGTGTTGTGTTTGTGGTGTTTGCGTGTCTTGTAAATTTGTGGTGTCCTTGGTCTTCCATCTTCTGGTGTTCTTGCTTTTGCCTTGTCTCTGTATTTGATTTATGTAATCTTGTGCTTTGTTCTTTAGGTATTCTACTGCCGTTGCTTGGTGATGCATCATACATTGTGCATTTCAGTGCTTATGTGATCAGTTACTTCAAATTACGCCCCATAGGAACGCACACAGTCTTTATATTGGCAAATTTTCTTCTACGACCTTCCATTTTGACAGCTTAAGTCTCTTCAGTGCAGATTAAATCAGAACACTAAGAAGACGATAAATCATACTCAAAATCAATGGTAACTATTTTACATTCAAAATATTAAAAAAAAAACAAAAAAACACATCATACAGAATACCTTGAACGTCCTATATCCACACAAGAACATTTTTCAGTTATGAATGTTCTTTAATTTATATAGAAAGCATAACAGAAGTCCATTTCACTAACAATTATGCAACTTTGTAATAGTGTGCAAATTATGGATATGAAATGTAACTTCATGGGCGGACGTAAATGTATATTTGCACATATGTAATTTACATATGGTAAGTATTTTAGCATATAGATGCAAATTAACTTTGTGCTAAAATGTGATAAAAACGAAAAGTGTACAAATAACTAGATACCGATAATTTACTTTCTGCATATGACCATTTTGACAACTTATGTCTCATCAGTGCAGATTAAATCTAAACATTTGGAAGTCCATAAATCATAAAATATGTATATAAGCTGATAGAGAACAAATAACCAATACACTTTAAATGGAAATCCAAATCAGCTGAGGATAGAGCTTCGCACGAGGGAAAAACTCCTTAGTTTGATACAAAATTTTCCGTTTAGATACTGAATTCTTACCAAATGAAATCAGTTTCGGGCCAGTACACATACTCGCAGTCATATTAGACCTTCATACTTCACTGTTGGATTTTTTAGTTAAATTTTGACTCACATTAGAATAATGAAACTACATACGACCTTATGTTATAGGTTATAATTATGAATCATTTATTTAAACTTCAAAATTTTTGGAAAACTTTAATTATAATCTATTTGTTGACCTTAAAAACGCCTATCTAGTAAATTGAAATGCACACCTTAGAATAAAAAGTAGACCTTTGCAAAAAGACGCTTTTACACATTCCTTGTATTTTCATAGGCCTGTTTAGTAAATTGTGGCGTTTACTTCTTCATGAGGATTTCAGTTCCTTGTTATTGAGAGAATTTCAAATCTCTCATATTAATACTCTATCATACTTTATTTTATTTTTTTATTTTTTTATTTTTTTTTTTTATTTTATTTTATTTTTTTTTTTAATTTATTTTTTTTTGTTATTTTCAAATGTTCCTCTGACAACTCTGACCACATGTTCATAGTGCCAACATACCATTATTTTATCATGCCAATGTTTCTTGCAGTTGACTAGATGAGTGCTCTGCAGTTGTTTACATGTTGTCATTGTCTTCTATTGGTCTTTTTGTTGAGGACGGGTGGCAGCGATTGTAAAAAACACTTTGCCATTTAATTTCAGGTCTGAAGGCGATCTCTAGCATTCATGGGTAATAACAGTAATAGATGTAGCGTTGATCGACATCTAACAATGGATTCCGCTCAAACTGGTGCTAGGGGCCGCCTTGAATTAAGTATGAGTTATAAGCAAAGCTCGTTGTTGAGGCCAAGATGAAAAACAACAATGACAGCTTTGTTCCGTTGATTGGTTTTACCATGTATTTGTTGGTACTTTGTCTCTTGTACATTTACTCCATATTCTTTCATTGTTTTTTATTATGCCAAAAATTAATATATAAACTTTGTACTACTTAAAGGAGTACGAGCCTCAGATTTTCAGAAGCATTCGATATCCTCGGGTTTTATCCATTCAAACAGTGTTAAATTTTTTTGCACATGGATCATATTTTCTTGGTCATAGGTCACTTTAAAATGTATAAAATAGACAGTGTATAAAATTTAACCAACTTCCAATTATATTTTCATATATTTAAATCCATATAAACATCTTATGCAAATTAAAGGAAAACTCTAGAGAGAATTGTTTCCCGCCAAAATTTTGACGTCTTATATCTCAAAAATTCCTTCATGGATTTTCAAATATTTTTGCTCAAGTTGTTCTATTTGTAGTGCTCTTCAAAACAAAAGGTCAGAATTTTAATTCTAATTGCAAAATTTCTGAGACTCGTACTCCCTTAACCGTAAAAAGTGTCTTAGTGAAGATTCCATTGTTAGGCTAAATTAATTCCTAAATTCTATTTTGGAATATTGCTTTCCATATTATTTGATTTTAATGCTGCTGATGAGAGGTTAATCTTTGAAACTCGTGTAAAGGTCAAAATTTACCGCTTTTTATGCAAA
>MJUU01034647.1:0-47633 GCA_002080025.1 Modiolus philippinarum
GTCAAAATGACTTTTTTCGAATAAGTAAATGAATATGGAAAAAGTAAACGAATGTTAAAATAGTATTATATGCTTATACACATATTTGGGACTTAGAATTATTTTGAAATTTGAATGTCGAAAAAGGAAAAAGGAAAAAGTAGACTACTTGTCATTCGTAAAATTGGTGATCCTCTGGTAAACTTGACATGTAATACATACAACGGTTGTAGTGTTGTCGACTACATTTTAGTGTTACAAGAATTATTCAAAAGTATTGGTTATTTTGAAGTTCATAATCTAACATCTCTATTCAATCATTGTGCTTTGAGTTGTTCAATTTTTTCATGTTTTAACTTAAAAATGGCGGAACATTGTCCACTGGATCCACTCCCAGCCAAATTCTTATGCACCTCTGATGCAATAGAAATGTATCGTCAACATATGAATAGTGATGAGAGCATCAAAAAATTTCAAATCTTTTTGAGCTCTTCTTTTTCCCGACTCAGATATTGCAGTAGCAAATTGTAATCGTATTGTATTAGATAATGCATGAAATCTGCAAAAATAATTACAAAGATGATTGGTAGACCTTAAAAAAGAAGAACAAATAAAAAGCCGTAGACTTCAGACAACTATAGAGACCTTCACACTTCAGTGAAAAATTATCAGAAACTAGTGTTTACGTTCCCCTATAATGGAGAATATAGAAAGAAATTTTATACAGTTAGATCAAAACTCAGACGTCTATGTAAATATGAAGAGAAAGAATGCAGGGAAAATGTACAGAACTATCAAATGCCTGTGATAAGATACGAAAACATTTTGAAACTTATTAACTAACTTGAATGTAAATAAAAAACCAAGCAATATTGAACTTCCCTGAACCTCTTTTGTTGATTTTTACCTATTTGTACAGAATTTGATGAAGAAGTCAAGCTCGACGGAAAAAAAGCTATCACTTCGCTCCGTAATTGGAAATCTTCATCCTCTGATATGATTGCGAATGAAATGCTAAAAAATGCCATTCCAGTTCTATAAAGGCCCATTCAAAAATTATTTAACTTAGTCTTAAACAGTGGTTCATTTCCTAAAATTTGGAATGCGAGTTACCAAGCACTTATTCACAAGAAAGGGGACCAGTTTGACCCAGTAAATTATAGAGATATCTCTTTAACATCAAATCTTGGAAAACTTTTAATAAAGTAATTTATGGTAGATTAGTTTAATTCATGCCTATAAAATTGTTATTTCGTCACGAAATTATATAAATTTAGGCTCAAAAGGAGCCTTACAGTATAAACTTTCCAATTAAATAAGATTCAGCTGCTAACATCTTCAATATGTAACAAAATAAACACTATATTGGAACTATATCGTCTCCTCTAGGGACTAAATTCATATGTGCCCGACTGGTTTCCGAATTAGTGGTGTAATACCAACAATGTAGGTATTGAAACTGTTGACCAGTATCTTTATTAAGGAATAATTACGAAATTTAATGGTAATTTCAATGTAGCAATAGGTACTTAGTTGATAAAACAAGAAAGGCGTACTTCAAAATTAAGAAAACTGTTGGTATGAATAACTCCTGCAGACTATTAGAAAAAAAATATTTGACTCCTAAGTCTCCCTATTCTACGCTATTGTAGTGAAATTTTGGGTATAGACATGCTTTTTAAGGAATCATCAAACCCACTTGAAGATTTCCATCTTAAATTTATGAAAGAAATTCTTGGAGTAAATTGTAAATCTTCCAATGATGCATGTCGAGCAGAATTAGCCAGATTACCATCAAAAATAAAATTAGTTCATCTATCATTAACTTCTTTAGCCATCATCTTTTCTGATGAAAATACACTTGTTTATGAAATTTACAACTTAACAAAAAATTCAAATCCATGGGCAAAAAAGTTAAAAACTTTTTCAATTCATAAGGCTATAGTTATTTGAACAACAATCATTTGATGCTTAAAGTTAATTTCAAGAGACCTAAAACAAAGATTTAATGATATATATATATTCAAGAGCAATTTTCAAATATAAAAAAAATAACTCTAAATTATCCTTAGGAATCCAAAAGTTTGGTCAAAGACGAGCTTATGTGGATGAATTAACAAACTTGACTGATAGATCCATGATTTGTAAAATAAGAATTAGCTGTCATAAATCAATGATTGACAGAGGAAGACATCTACAGATTCCCCTAACAAACAGGATATGTCAACTTTGTAATTTGTCCATTGAAGATGAAGTACATTTTCTTTTAGATTGTAGCTGTTACCAAGCACAGAGAGATATCTTTAATAGTAAAATATCATCAATTTATAAAATAACTAAATACCGAAGTTACTGTGAATTTAATTTCTGCATATGCGAATTTCGACAACTTATGTCTCTTCAGTGCAGATAAAATCTAAACGTTTGGAAGGCCATAAACTCAAAGATGTGTAAAAACTGATAAAGAACAAACTACCAATATGAACTAAATGAAAAGCCAAAATCAGCTAAGGACAAAGTTTTGCATGAGGGAGATACTCCTTAGTTTTCAACAAAATTTACAACAATTTAGATATTGTAAGGTTTCAAATAGAATCGGCTTTCGGGTCAGCACCGAAGTACTGACTACTGGGCTGGTGAACATCCTCAGGGACTAACAGTCCACCAGCACTGGCATCGACCCAGTGGTAACAAATAACTAAATACCGTAGTTACTGTGAATTTAATTTCTGCATAATCGCATTTCGACAACTTATGTCTCTTCAGTGCAGATACAATCTAAACGTGTGGAAGACCATAAACTCAAAGATGTGTAAAAACTGAAAGAGAACAAATAACCAATATGATCTAAATAAAAAGCCAAAATCAGCTAAGAACAGAGCTTTGCATGAGGGAGATACTCCTTAGTTTTCAACAAAATTTACAACAATTTAGATATTGTAAGGTTTCAAATAGGATCGGCTTTCGGGTCAGCACTACTGGGCTGGTGAATACCCCCGGGGACTAACAGTCCACCAGCAGTGGCATCGACCCAGTGGTAACAAATAACTAAATACCGAAGTTACTGTGAATTTAATTTCTGCATAATCGCATTTCGACAACTTATGTCTCTTCAGTGCAGATACAATCTAAACGTGTGGAAGACCATAAACTCAAAGATATGTAAAAACTGAGAGAGAACAAATAACCAATATGATCTAAATGAAAAGCCAAAATCAGCTAAGAACAGAGCTTTGCATGAGGGAGATACTCCTTAGTTTTCAACAAAATTTCGGCTTTCGGGTCAGCACCGAAGTACCCAGATGTCGATTAAGATTTTCAAGATCCAGAATATCTACCTCTAGAAAGTTCGAAAAAGAAATTGTTAAAAGTTTGGAAGAAAGGTCAAAAACTTCTAGATTCTTTTTGGACCATGTGGAGAAACGAATTCCTGCTAAGTTTGCGTGAACGAATGCAAGTCAAGTTGAAAAATAAGAGAATTTTTTCCGAATGTTGGTCATGTTGTTCTGGTTAAGGACGATCTCCCGAGATCTACATGGAAATTGGGGAGGATTGTGAAACTTATTCCAAGTAATGACGGGGATTTTAAGAAGTGCAAAAGTCCAAGTGTCGACTGGATCATCATTAGGAAGACCATTGAATCTTATTTATCCACTGGAGGTGGATAGTGAAAGTAATAACGATGAATTCATAAAACCAGAAAAGGAAAACTTTGTTCAGATGCAAAGGCCTAGACGTGAAACTGCTGAAATTGCCCGGAAGAAAATGCAGGAAGTGTTTAAACATTGAAAATTATTAAATGTATATATATATATATGTTACAGTACAAATTGGAATCCAGTAGAATCCGGAATCCTCCTAGTACAAATTGGAATTCTAATTTCTACTGGGACAAATTAGACTTCTGATTTGTAATGGATATATTTCAGTACAAATTGGAATTCCAATTTCTACCAGGACAAATTAGAATTCTGATTTGTACTGGATTTAAATAGTATAAATTGGAATTCCAAATTCACCTAGGAGAAATTGAGATATCCTGATTTATACTTGTAGGATTCTGGATCCTACTGAATTTCTAGTATGATCCAGAAAAATACTGGATATTTTGTTCATGGGGATTCTGGATATTACTGACATTCAAAGTAAAGCTGAATAAAGTTTGTTTTGAGAAGTATGTTTTCCACAGCATTTGCAAATAAAAGAACAACAGAGTGACAAATGACATAATTATAATATAACTGGCCATTTGTTGTAGAATTGGTGGATCTCTGTGACATTTGGTAGAGCAGGGAATTTTTCGATTTACGACAAGGGCAATGCATAGTATTGCATTTACCGGAGTAATTTCAAGCTGTGACTGTTATACTGCCATCTTCCCATGAACGATTTTTTTAACATGACTGAAATTATGTGTGAAATTTCAGGTGGAGTAACAGGATTTACTGCATTTAAACAAGGGAAACAAAAACTCAATCAACAAGATCAGTATCAGAAAAGTATTTTTTAAGAATGTCATCTTTAGATAGAAATTCATATTCAAATATATTTTTTTTGTAAAATACGGCCATACTTTCTTCCATATTTAAAGTTAACTAATGAAAACTAGCTATCAACATCTACATCCTTTATATAATTAGACAATTAATCTTATTCTTTCGAATTTATTATTGTAATTAAATGATCACGAAAACAATGGAAGGGACAAATAATGTTTTACTTCTCTACCACCTTTCTATTGATTTGAGTTAGTAGGATCCAGAACCCTACTAGTATAAACCAGGATATCTCAATTTCTCCTAGGAGAAATTGGAATTCCAATTTATACTGGGTTAAATCCAGTACAAATCAGAATTCTAATTTGTCCAAGTAGAAATTGGAATTCCAATTTGTACTGGGTTTAATCCAGTAGAAATCAGAATTCTAATTTGTCCTAGTAGAATTAGAATTCCAATTTGTACTAGGAGGATTCTGGATCCTACTGGATTCCAATTTGTACTGTAACATATACATACTCAGTGGAGATATATATACTTAACATGGATTTCATATGGATATGAATGGTTTATTTGACAAAGTGTTTTAATAAAAAGTTTAAGTGTTGTAAATAAATATTCTTACTATGGAAAGTATTTAAATGATGTATTTGTGTTGAGAAGAGTTCACCTATATCACGTATACAGATGTATCCGTTTAAAGTTACCTTTATTTACCTGTGTGCCTCGTTAGTGATGTTTATTTTTTTCAACGGAGTTGATCATAAAATGTTCAATGGATTCGTTCCCGCCTCTCGTGCAATTCGTGCTCTTTTGTTTTATTATTGTATAAATAAAGTGTCCTTTCTTGAATTATTTAGTATCGAAGTTTGAAAGTAAAAATGCCATACCAATGTTACTTTTGTCCAAAAAGTTACAAGTACCGTCAGAATATGCTTCGACATGTCAAAGAAAAACACGACGAGACCTATGAGTATTGGATTGTACAGAAGATGACTGCAATTCCAGATTATATATATAAGAAGAGAGTACCTTTTTTTTCATTTGATGAACATTCATAAACTTGATAAAGTTATATAAAGACAGAGAGCCATTAACGCCAAACGGGGTGACAGACAACAACAACAGTATTACAGTGACATCAGTGATGATGATTCAATTCTTGATCTTATTAACGACATGGTTGAAGTTCAAAATATGAAGAGGAAAATACCGAACGCAGCATGTGTGAACAAATGGGGTCTATTAAACATCAGACAGTAATTCTAACATTTAAAAGGACTGTTTACACAATAAATGGACAACAGTATGTTAGGGATGTGAATTTCTCCTATGAAGCATTCGAAGAATCTGACTGACTTTTCTCTGGTGGGAGTGTCGCGAAATGCGAAAGAAGGCTATAAGAGACTCCGTTATTGTGAATTCGATCCTCCAATTATTTTGATGCTGTTTATCGTTTAATGACTTGTAAACGTTTCCGTTAATTGTTTAATGTATTCCTTCCATTGTAATTGTTTTTATAATACAATTGTTTAAATTCTATTGACGGAGTCAACAATCTGTGTTTTGTTATATAAACTAGAGCTAACTGTAATGAAAGATATATATGAAATAAGAAGGATACAATAAAGGTGTGAAATACAAATGGGTTATATTTAATTTACCAGTGAGACAATACTTCACGACAGCGTCTACAGTGACTTCCTTGATAGGGCCCAGTTTGCTCACAAATACGCTACTTAAACAAGGTTTTTTTTACCCACAACTTAAAGTTATGACTGCAGAAGTTTTACGGTCACGATCACGATCGCTACTGGATATCTGTTTCCGAGATGACAACAGATCTTCCCTCTTTAAAACTTCTTTATTGTAGTTTCGTCTACCGGGTTTCCCTCTACTACCAGGGAAACATGTTCAACATGGCGAGAGTCTGATAAGAAGCAGGAGATGCTTACTCTACCAGTCCACCTGATCTTACCCGTGGTTTTATATTTGGTACATGTTGTTCATCTTTTTATGCTTGTTTGTGACTTCATTTTTCATTTTATATGGTACTCATGTTATGTCAAAGTTTCTTTATTTTTTCCATTGTTGCCATTGTCCTTGGATTATTCGTTTTAGACTCACAGGTTCTGATCTCACTTACTTGCTTACCATTATTGTTTTCCAGCATGATATTAGTATTGTGATTGTGTTCATTAATGAAAAAATAAAAAACGTGAATCATTCAATGTTATTTGTTGAATAATTGATATAAATTAAATCATTTTCAATCAGATTCAGGAGGCTGGGCCTGTATTGCTCACCTGACCAAATGCCCTTATGCAACACTATAAAGTCTAAACAAAACATATCAAAGTTAATATGTCCCACTAGGTCAAATGATGACACATGCCCTGCTGTTCTGGTTTTCATCTCACCTGGATGAAATGAGATTAAAAAATGACCTTCCATACATTACTTCTATACAGTTTTATTGAATATTCCTAGGCTGGAAGGAAACCCAAAAAGGGCCTTTGTTTAACTATGTTCCAGGCTGTTTCTTAGCTCCACATGAAATGAGCAGAGCAGTCTTTATAAAAGAGCTTTCATACATCATTTTAATACAGTTTAGTAAAAAATGCTTCTGAAGTTTCAGAACAAACGATCGAAATATATTTGACCATAGAAGCCAATCTTGCAGGATTTGCATGAATCTTTTAGTCTTGCTCGGAACGAAAGTCGGGGAAAGCAAAATAAAGATGTGCAATGTATGACGACGGCGGTGGTGAGTATGGAGGCATGAAATCAATATATTTTAAAGACCCTTAGTCGTAAGAACATAATATTTAGTCCATAGCTAGCTTATATCGTACCCTATCTAGCGGACACAAGTTCATTGGACCTTGCCCTATATTTCAAAGTCAAGTGTCCATGTGAAGCATTTTGTGATAACGTATTTTCTGATTAACTGCAAGTCAGAGGTCAAGGATATTTGGTATAGTGGTTAGCATTGATGTAGTAAATGACAGTCTGCCATATGGCCCATACCTTGACCTCAAGTTCACGGTCTACTGACCATGTTTAGTTTCAATTTCTCAATAACTATGTTTAAGGTACATCATTTCATTGTCGCAGGTTTTGGATTCTAAATAGTTTTGATTATGATGCCATAATGTTCTTCTCTCTGCCTTTTCATTGTGACCTCATGATTGATTGACTGATATCTAATGTCATATTTTGTTTACTCAGTTGCGAATGAAATACCTTTTCCCGAAAATAACTTCTTCAACAAAAACTACATAAATCTTTTCTCTTATCAAACTGTGGCGTATAAATTTTTTTAGGTTCACTGATCCCTCATTTTTATTTAGAAATAACCAGAATAAGAAAGATGGCAGGAAACGGTGACTATGTTTTGCGGCCATTGCAGGGCCACAAAACACAGTCACATGCCACAATCCTCCAAGGACCTGCTCAAGAAAAACACAAATACAGACTTACATAAAAAATGGTAGGAACTCGGGACAGCCGGATTTGGTACCGGCACTAGCAAAAGCTAGCGATATGGTTAAACCGGTTTATGGGTACCCAAACTTGTCCCGTTATCCAACAATTTAATAAACAAACGAATTAAACCGAATGGTGGTTGACTATTAGCACCATGACCACAATCTTTGGAAGAGAAGAAAGTGGCATTAAGAACACTGTCGTACGACAAAGTTGAAGGCAAACTCAAAGTAACACCTTGAAACACGTATACAGCATAACTACATTTACTGTTCATTATGCAACTTGGGTAGTTTTTGCATTTCAAAACTTCCGGAAAGAAGGATGTAAAGTAAAAGGTCAATGATATAAATGTACAGTCCTAAAAGGTTTTATGGTTTGTAACAATTTCTGTACACAAGAATACTTAGCAACATCAAAGACCTTAATATGAAAAAGTGCTAAAGGTTAATATGTATTTAAAACTGAAAGGTTTACATATATATACTGATTCAAATCGAAGGGATCGAAAGATCTTTTCTTGTTTTGAAATTCAAACAAAAAATGAAAAGAACACTACACAACTTAAACACTTTCAGTATGACCACCCATAAAACGTGGAGGTAATACTGAGCGAATGGTTAAGCATAAACTGCCGCACGAACAGTATCAGTCTTTGTTCCTAAAATTGCTACAATACTACAGGACTTTCATTTATTTGACTTTATGTAATCATTCACGTAATTTGTAAAATTGAATTATCAGTTTCGCTTCTATCTATGTGCAATCACGAAGACCTTTGTAATTGTTGATTACCTATTTTATAAAAATAGCATAACATGAGATATAATGTATCAAATGATAAACTATTTTGTTTTATGACTTTGACCAATTGATTAATATTCATTAAATAAATTCAGTTGAAAGATATTACACACTTAAATAGAAAGATGACATGAAAGCAAATTTAAAGAATACAATTAAATCCATGTAAGTAAAATATCGTGTTTGTCTAATTTTCACAATATCAAAATCATTTCTTTACAACTTATCATTAAATATAAGTAAATACTCTGCAAATTTTCTCAACTTTCCATTCTTGCTTTTGTAAAAATTAAGTTGATATGCGTCACTCCACTCCGCAGTGTGTTCGTCTAGTTGTTGCAGAAACAGTAAAGTAGCAAGGACGTTTTCAAATAAAAAATAATAATATATGCAAAATAAGTATCATAATAAATAAATAAACTTGTACTCGATCCTGAACGTTAAAAAAGATATGATTACAATAAAGGAAAATGACTACGAAATATAGACTGTTTTCATCGCAGTCTTCTCTGCTTTGTCTGTCAAAATGTTCACTAACTATGCAATAATATCCTTTGGTGACGCTTTGTTTATATTGACAAAACGATCATCCAATCTTCGATCTCTATCTGAATATTCAATTAATTGTATATAAAAATGTTGACACATTTTGTTAACTTTAAATATTTTGTTTCATTGAACACTTTTATTGTTCAGTGATTTTTAAAATCATACAAAATTTTGTACAAAATGTGTACTATTTGATCTGCACTGATGATATATAAGTTGTCGAATGGGCATAAGCAGAAAATAAATTGACAGTAACTTCGAAATTTTGTTATTTATGCATGCAAAAATAGTTAAAAAGCAGAAAATAATAGTAAATAAGCAGAAAATAATAGTAAAAAAGCAGAAAAAATGTAGGTACACTTGAACAGAAACAAACTGGTGAATGACTGTCGGAAGCATTTATTTATTGTTTTAGATTTTAACAGTACCCCGTTTTAACAACTTACGTGTCCATATTAATGTTTTTCTACTTTGACTTAGAGAGCTATTTCGCAACATATATTTTGTTGAAAAGATGCAAAGCTCAGCAGTGTTCATTCTGTAAATTTGTATGACTACACATTTTGTTGTACCCTTCAAGAACCCTCGCCGTCGTGATATCTAGTTCAACGCCACCTACACTTCTTCCATCTAGGTACGAAAATTATATTTTTAAATAACGATGGTAAAGTAAAGACAAGTTACGATATGTTTTAGCCGAGAATTAAATGTTTTTCGACAAAAGTGCAGCTGTACAAAGTATTTCTGCATTAGGTACTAGATCTTCCTTAAGGGAGACAACTGTTAAAATAAATAAGGGGTTGAAACAGTCAGTTTCATTGATTCTTTTTAAGCATTGATATGAAAAAAAATTAAAATCATCAATGTTACTTGGAAGCGTATAATATATTTATAGAAACGATAAAACAAACATACAGATAGCTAAACACCGAAGTTACTGTGAATTTAAATTCTGCATATGCGCATTTCGACAACTCATGTCTCTTCAGTGCAGATAAAATCTAAACGTTTGGAGGTCCATATACTCAAAGATGTTTAAAACAACTGATTTGTAAGAGTTATGTCCCTTAATCTAGGTCTACCTCTTTAAATAGCCCGATGAAGTACGTGACATCTCTACATACTATACCTATCTATTAGATAATTATTAGAATTGGCTTGATAACTTATCTATATTTTCTTCTGAAAACATTTCTTAATCAGCATATATTTGAATGTTCCCATTATATTTTTTAATTTATTTTTATTGCTTCATTTTATTACCCACATTTCTATTTGTTATAGAAGTTGAAGAAATGGAAAATGGGGACCAAACAAAACAGGCAGAAGATATTAAAGAAGAGTGTAAGTACAAAAAAAAAACGTCTTCCATTTTTATCAATGCAGAATTTTAACAACGGCAGTAGAATACAGAAGGAAAAGGGGAATTGATGACTACAAAGACAACGGCAACAGATAAAAACAAAGACAGAACGAGGACGTGAGACAGCTACAACGTACGGAAATAAAAAGATAACATTAAGAACTAAGGCACTCATAGTGTTAACTCCCATGAAAACCGGGAGTGACCTGATCTCACTCCGGAAGGGTTAGCATGTCTTGCTCCGCTAGCTGCAACCGTCTTACTATCAGTGAGTAAATCCAGGGTTGAGTCAAAACCGGTTATGTCAAATCCGTGACGAAGTGAAATCTAGCTGAAAATGTCCGTTTTCATTTGGGATACAGACACGTCATATCTGTCAATTATGTCATGGTGACGGCCATAGAATTTCTGAGGGATGAAAGTAACAAAGGTTGAACAAATCCCTACCTAAGCAGCTTTTGCTACAGTGTTTTTGCTCTATTAAAAAATAACCGTACAACGACATGCTCGACAGTAACGAATCAACTGTGAAATGTACACTCCATAGGCTGGAGAGTTAGGTATATTGCTGCTCAGAAAGGGAAGGTTCACAATTTGGAATCATCACGTTTGTCATATAGCTTAGATTTCAAACGTCCATCATCGTCAATTCATATTGAAAGATCCAAGTATGAAGCTGAATTAGGTGTATCAGTAGTCTCTTTAATTTCAAGTTCATTGGGATAGATCTGGTGTAAATATTCCTTGAATTTCGGATTAGAAATTGTAAAAAAACAAAATACCTCCATATTTTAAGGACACATCAATTTCAATCATCTCATATACCTGTACTTTACCGATAGCACCTAAATTTTCAACCATAAACGTGTATTGCAGAGCCTTACCGCCGACGACCTCAAGTCTAAAGCACTCGATTGTTGATGTTTAAATTCACCTTACAGAAATAGTCCCTATTGTCACGTCAGAACGGGAGACTTGAACATCATCGAAAACCCGTCTTTCCGTGATATCCTTGCGAAGGGACCCAGATCCATCAACTGGGAGCAAAATTCTAAACTCCTTATGGATGCTGTAGAGGACTACGCCAGAAAATGGATTAAACGTGAACAAAATGAAGACCTTGATTCTCTTTCGGAGTGGATAAAGGCTGTGGGGTCCATGATTCTTAAACGAATTGGTCAGCTACGAGGGTCAATGAGAACTAAAGCATCATCCATTTTCCAAAATGCCGATGTTGCCAGATACTTGTCCTCCATTCATGACAAATATGTTGTTTTTCTGGTAGATTATGCCCATATTAACACTTTTATATTAAAAAATCATTACATCGAATGTTTAAAGAATGAACTAGGCATTGGTAACCCCCAGGGCAATCCAACCTACACAGCTTTTACTCTATCTAAGGAGGAAATATTAGAGAACCATAAATCTGGTTTTGCTTTCCTTTGGAATTTCGACCAAAGATGAAGACACCGATCTCCCTTCCTCGTACTAGGTACAAAAATTACACAAATGCCCAAACAACAACGGTACATCGCTAGAACTGCAAAATGTTCCACAAAACTTCTTTCTAAGCTTTTAACCTCCGTCTTGACAGCCGTAAAAGAGGGCCTTCAAAACTACTGTGGTACAGCTTTTCAAGAAGTTGTGTAAATGGAATGTGGATATTAAAAATCTCTAAATATCTGCTTGACATCCTGAATTCTAGATCATTGCATTGTAACAGCATTAAAACGTTTGACTTCTCCTCACTGTATGCTACCATTCTTCATGAACAACTGAAATCTCGGCTGAAAGATATAATTCACGGCGAACGAAGATATGAGTACATTGTCATAGGTAGAGAACGAGCATACTTTGTGAAACATGACTCAGAATCACAGAAAAAATACATGGAAGAAGAAGTGATATAAATGTTAGAGTTTCTGTTGGACAAACTATTTTTCCAGTTTGAAGGACTTGTTTTTCAACAGACCATTGGAATTGCAATGGGCACAAACTGTGCACCTCTTTTAGCCGATCTGTTTCTCCACTCTTATGAGGATGAAATCATTGAAGGGCTTCTTCAAAATAAAGTAAAAAAAACTGGCCAAGTCCTTTAATTTCAGCTTCCGTTATATAGAAGGTATTTTATCACTAAACAACCCTCGCTTTGGTGATTTTCTTCCTCTCATTTATCCAAAAGAGCTTGAAATTAAGGATACTACAGATACTTCCACATCGGTCTCGATCTTTGACCTTCATCTTGAAATTGGCAACAGAGGTACATTACAAACTAGGCTGTTTGACAAACACGACGACTTCACTTTTCCAATAGTCAACTTCCCTTTTCTATGTAGCAACATTCCAAAAGCACCAGCAGATGGAGTTCACATCACACAACTCATTCGCTACTCAAGGGCTTGTGGTCGGTACAGTGACTTCCTTGATAGAGCTCAGTTGCTTACAAATAGACTACTAAAGCAAGGTTAGGTTACCAAAACCCTAAAGTCATCACTACAGAAGTTTTACGGTCGACATCACGATCTTGTGGATCGCTATGGGATATCTGTTTCCCAGATGACAACAAATATTTCCCTCTATACAACTAAAGTTTGTTTTTCCTCTATCGGATTCGGCTTTACTACCGGAGTTGACATGTTCAACATGGCGGTTGCCTTATAGACATTTCACGAAATTAGCGGACATCGGACTGTGAACAACGATGTTAACAAAATATGGGTCCTCTCAAGAGTTTTTATCATCAGATAGTAATTATGAATATTACATGTATGAACATCATAGCATTAACAATGTGCTATATTTAATTTGTTTTCATGACTTAGAAGAACTTTTATACTCACCATCAATATTTGACCCCAATTAAGCACGTACTGTTCCACTTTTTATTTGAATTATAATGACCGCCAAGTCGAATCGACCGTACACTTTTTGTCATTTTCGACACATACATAACAACATTAGGAAGCATAAGTGATATGGTTAAAACACACAAATATACTGATTTCCATAAAGCCTTCAAAATTTTTATTGCGACCATTTTTTTATTGCGTTGAATGATTACAAAAAAAAGATAGTGGATCCGTCGAAAGATCCAGGATTTGAAGTTGAGGGGGGATGTAATTGAAAAAATCATCGGCCGTAGATTTGGTGGAATTTTTATACAAATATTGGGCAAGCCCACATTCTTCCCTAAAACTTTATATGTTTTAGTTTTAAGGGGACACACGTCCTCTTGCCACTCGATGAATCCGTGCCTATTCATGGAACTTTTTACTCTTAACAACACGATTTCCATGTATGTAGATATTGTGAAAGGATATGATTTTTTTTAATTAAATGTAATACATTTAGATGAAGTACAACAATGAAAGTGACTTCAAGATGAAGAACAACAATAAAAGCGTTGTTCCAATGTTGCTAAGTTTTGCCATGTATTTGTATTTGTATTGTCTCATTTGCATTTACTCCATATCAATTCGTTGTTAATTCATGTATACCAATGGATATTTTCTAGCTAGGTAAATCACTGATATTTCCTTTGGTTTGTGGTTTAAATCGCTCTCTAGGAATTCATCGACCTCTTCCGTAGTAACAACGTTTTTCCGTTTTCTTTTTCATTTTCTGCAGTACTAAAACTCGAAAATGTGAAATTGAAAACATGACAACGCAAGAATGAAAGCACATAAACGGGTAATTAGTTTCACTTCATGTTTCCGCGTTTTCGCTCTTGACTTCTCGATTTCGCGTTTTTGCAATTTCGCCTTTTCGTGTTTTCATTTTTTTCACTTTTTCAATTCTTCGCGCTTCGTGCTTTCGCATTTTCGTCTTGGAAGTTAACATCTAACACATGCGTCATTTTAAAACAAAAATGTATCCATCATAAACTGAAAAAAAAAACATTCGTTATTTTGTGACAAAATTCGATAAATTCATGAACTGTATTGATTTTTTGGTGACAAAATATATCCAAATATATATCATGTTGTAACACCATATATTAATGCAAAGAAAAACAGAAAACCGCAACACGCTGGCATCCCTTTCAATAAATTACATGTAATAACAAAAATTGTTTGGTTGCTTTTTTTACTTTATTTTGAGATTGTCCCTGTTTTGTCACTATCGTAGTCAGGTGTAGACAGTCAGTATCGATTTTCGTGAAATGTCTTATAAGAAGCAGGATATGCTTACTCTACCGGCATACCTTATCTCATCCATGGTTTTTATTGGGTCCGTGTTGTTCATCTGTATGTGTATCTTCATTTTTGTCCAGTACTCAAGTGGTGTCCTTGTTTCTTAGTATTTCCGATGTTGCCATTGTCCATGGATGATTCGTTCTTTTGATTCTCACTTACTTTTTTGATATCTATTTAACAAATTATGATCGAATGAAACAGAATTTTGTAAATCCTGATAGTGGTCGTGGTCATAATAATGAGAAAGTCCGAATAATTGTTGCAAGCTCTGGCGTAACGAATCAACCGTGAAAAATACATTCCGTAAGCAGGAGGAGGAATATTACTCTTCGTATAAGGGGAATTTATAATTTTGAAATAACAGTTGTTTTTGTAATTAAATGACCATTTTCATGGAATTCGAGATGTTTTTAAAGAGCTGGATCTTGTTTTTTCTGTTATTTGCTTTATATCTAATGCTTGTATCGATTCGGCAAAAGATGCGTTCCTTGTGCAAAGAACTTCGCCACTGTACATATACAACTTCACCAATGTGAAGTATATATATAAGTGGAGATTGAAGGAGGATCTAACATCTTTCTTTGTATTACCTTTTATAAGTGCCTGAGGAAATTAAGTTAATTAAGTATAAATTCACATATGAAAAAGCAAGGAAATTGGGTAAATGTCAAGGAGACAACATCCCATATCCAGGTTAAAACGACCAAAAACAAAACATCTAGGGGTCGCCATATGGTCTTCAACACAGTGAGAACCTCACACCATATAGTAAGCCCTAAATGGCCCCAAAAAGGTGAAGCAATCAATGGAAACAAACCACATCCAATAACCAAAATATCAAGAAACTAAAATTTTATAAGAAGACAAGGACAAGCCAATGACCAACATATTCCTGACTTGGGACAGGCGCAAAAATTGCGGTGGGGTTAAACTCGTTTTCTTGGATCCAAACCCTCCCCCTATGTGTGGTGAATGGCTAAAAATAAATACACAAAAAGACTAACGGTAAAAATCAAACTAGAAAAAAGTCCAACTTATCAAGACGAGTACCCTTACAATGAAGTACATAAAACATGAAGACAATACACACAGGTACTGTCCGGACAAATGCTCGCAGTTACTGACAGCTAGCTAAGGACATAATTTCCGTTGATTAAATGATTAAATAAAGTGACAAAAAACTACCGAACATTTTTTTAATGGGAAAAGGGAAAAAAAACGTCCGTTTATTTTCTTTTTAACAGTGGTATTATCATTTTCTGGCTGAAATTAAGTTAAAATGCGATTTTTCCAACAAATTTCGACATTACAATTTGTGTTTTATTTTTCCTTACATCATTATGCGGGGAAAGTATATATTGTACACACTCAATTTCTGCCATTTGGTTATTCTATTAAAGTTGTGATCCAGCGAGATTGGAGAAAAATTAATTCATAAAAATACTTAATTTATTAAAATACTTAATATTCAAATACCGCTTAAGTGCATGCAAGGAGCCTTCTTGATCTCGCTTGAGTGGGTGTGAATTGTTCACCTCTGGCTGAAGACCTTCAGACGATTTCAAAATGAAGACAGGAATAAAAGCCCTTTCCTTGATAAACCGGAGTTTTCTATGTATCATGTGCGTTTTTGTCACATGTACATTCACTCAAATTCTTTCATTTTTTCTATCTTTGACAATCAGCCCAATGCGAAACGTTTTGAATACTTATTACTTTATGTTGTTATTCTATCTATAATTTATGTCTTAAAACAACGGTAGTAGATTTTTTAATGACATTTTCCACTCCTTAGATAAAACCAATTAAACTCAGTTGCACTTGTTACTTGCCTCACAATTTTGAAAGTTTTGAAATGCTTCTTTAAATCACATTTACAAGGACTATACGGCACAATGTCAGTTAGTCAATTCATTTTTTGAATTTTCCATTGACTCTTTCTTCGGTACGTATGTATTTTTTTTTGCGGATGTTAAGGGTAAAGTATAAATTATCGGGAAAAAGTGAATCTAACTGAAAATGTCCATTCGAATTAGATAGATATCCATCCATGGCTGCCAAAGAATACCTAGAGGGTCGAAGGTAACAAAGTATGAACATATCCCTGACTTAAAAATTTCTACAACAGTGGTTTTTCTGTCTTCGAAAAATCACCTGTATGAACTACAAGCTTTACAGTAATGAATCAACTGTGAAATAAACTCTATACGCTGGAAGAATAGGTATATTGTTGTCTAAGAAAGGAAAAATTCACAATTGAAGTGTTAAATTCATTACGCTTTCTCAAGTGTTTTCGAAATGGTTTTTTTTTTTTGCCAGATACCTAGTCTTTTTTGTTAATAGTTTTTAGTATTTTCCTTATTCTCAACTGCACTATAATGTTTGCAATTAAGACTGATAGCAAGTCACTGAGAATTATTTATTTGTGTCTTAAGTTGAACAAAAAGTTACAAGATTGCATACTGATTATAACAACATACCAAGTGCTAATCGATGAAGCCATTATCAATATAAAAATAATGTATGTAACTCTTTAAGTAAACATGACAGTAAATACAGCATTTATTTCATTACAACAATAATTTCAATAACGGGAGTCGCATCTTTTGTTTATACTTGGATAAAGATATCAGTGTTTGCAGCTTGGTTGATAGCGTAATGCACAGTATATTGCAACTGCATTATGTTTTATGGTATAAATCCGCTGTTTCTTGTGTATCTGGTCATTCGGACCTTTTTCATGTATACACTAGCAGATGCGTTATGATCTTGTTTGACCATTTCAATCTTGTCAGCATCTCGACCCGCCCTAACACAATTATGTTTCTACAGTGTAAGATATGCATTCCAAGATAATTACTTTTAGGGACGATCAAGATTTTATGCGCTATTCATTTGGAGTTGGGCATAAATTTTCGGTCATTCGAATCACACCTCTATATCATCAAATGTGTTCCGAAAGCAAATTCATTGCTGTATCAATGAGTTTATATATTATCCAGTTATCCCTTCTATTACATTTGATAAGTTTATCCTGATCAAACAAAATCAAAACAATATCTTGTTCGATCTTAATCGTTTGAGAAAACAAATAAAAAGTTGATTCTTTTTTATCTAGAGTGGGGCGCCAATATTCGCAAAAGACCCATTTTCGTCAGTCGTGTATTTTTTGTTTGGAGGGTGCACGTGAAATGTCCCAGATGGAATCATCTTAGGCTGATTGAGATAGAGAAATGACAAAGACAACTATATACCTCTTAAATTGGACTAATGCAGTACAGTCCTTGCTTCAAGATCGATCATTAATCGATCCGTCAACGATCAGGTATCGCCCAGTTAACAATCCGTCAAAGTCTGACGGATAGGAAAATTTATTCACTTATTTGACGGATACAATACGTAAATTACGTGAGTGACGGATGATTGATCGGACCTATCCGTAATTGACTAATTGATAGTGGTGAATAAAAGGATATGGAGTAAATGCACATGAGAAAAAGTCTCTACAAATACATGGTAAAAAACAAGCAATGGAACAACGCTTTTATTGTTGTTCTTCATCTTGAAGTCACCATGAGGCCAACAATGAGCTTTGCTCATACCTCATAGTAAGTTCAAGACGGCCCCTAGCACTGGTTTAGGCGGAATTCTTTGCTAATTGCCGAGCAACGCTACATCCATGTCTTTCTTGGTCATGGGTGCGGGATTGTCAACAAACATCAATTAAACTGGCAAAGTGTTCTTACAATCACTGTCATCCTTTGCCCGACAAAAGCACTAGTGTCTTAAGCTAGTGTACAACTACAGCCTTACGTCATCTTTCAAGTTAATATATTTTGCGAAATAATAATTTCGCTTCATTACAAAAAAAAATGAATTTAGAATTGAAATAAATGCAAAAATTTATTATAACACCTTACGCATGTTGAATCCGTACTTTAAGGGTAATATTATATTTATTTGATGTTTCTGCTTGTACGTACAAAATGCAAAGCATAGACATGTAGTAATACAGTATATGTTCGAATGCAGTAAAATTTTGAAGCACATCTGATGTGAACAATCGTCGAAAATGGACAAATTTGCCTTGATAATAAACAATATTGTTTTGGGCATTTTTATAGACTGGTTTTAAACCGCAGACTAACTTTTCAACACTTAAATATGCTAAAATTCATTAAAATTGTGTTTCGCAAAATATAAAACTCCTTCCAAAGAATATGATGAAGTAGAGTTTTCAAAAATCTAAAATGTTTCGTTCACTTTTATAGACTTGGTTTAAACATACTAAAATTCATTAATATTGTGTTTTGCAAAATATGAAACTCCTTGGAAATGATAGGATGAAGTAAAATTTTCAAAAAAAAAAATGTTTTGGGCATTTTTATAGACTGAGTTTAAATCGCAGACTAAAAATCCAACTTTTCAACCCTCAAATAAGCTGAAATTCTTGAAAATTGTGTTTCGCAAAATATAAAAAACTTTCGAAAGAATATGATGAATAAAATTTTCAAAAAAAATTCAATTGTTTTGGTCATTTTTATAAACTGAGTTTTCACCGCAGATTAGAAATCGAACTTTTCAACCCTTTAATATGCTAAAATTCATAAAATTTGGTTTCACAAAATATAAAACTCATTCGAAAGGATATGATGAAAAAAAATTTCCAAAAAATTAAATTGTTTTTGCCATTACCAAAGATTGAGCTTAAATGTCAATGATTTAAATTTAAATAAAATGCATCATTCGTTATTGAATCAAACCGTTTCTTTATATTCTAAAAATATCTAATAACCTGGAAACACATTAGAATGTTATGTTTATTCGTTTTGTCTGAAATTTCCAAATATTTACGTATCTGTCATACGTGATTTACTGATTGATACAGCACGTAATTGACGGATGCGATCAGTAAAATACGTTTGCATCCGTAAAATACGTACACACCCGTAAAATACGTTTACATCTGTTATTCGTGCATCCGTCATCAGTCAGTAACCAATCAGTCATCAATCAGTCAAATACCCGTCATCGATCAGTCAACAATCCGTAAAAAAGTAACGGCTACTGAAACAAGTACTGTATATCTAGGATAACACCTGACACGTTTGAAGAATCAAAATTTCCAGAAATATCAGCACTTCCACGGTCATAAGAATTTCGTTAAAACAGTCTCATATCGTATGTCATGTTCTGATTCCCATAAATGACCATTTAGACATTCTCTCAGATAAAATACCATAATAACTCGCGAATCTATATTTCTAGTTTCTTCTTTCTTTTTCCCATAAAACGTCGTTATTTACAATTGATTTCATAAAATGGAATGTAAAAGTTGAATGGTTTACATCTCGATAATGTCAATCAGGAAAAAAGATCTGAAAACCTGAAGCAGCAGAGGGGATCTCTCTGATATAGAGGTCCCTTAATTTCGTGAAATCCTGTCGATTTTTTTATATTTCCCGTTTTACAGGTGAAAAAAATACAAAGAATAATAGATTTATACACTTTAAAGATCACTTTATCTGAATCACGGGCTAAATTTTTAGCGGTTCCCGCGTCACGCCCATCATCCCATGTGCATTTTTTGCAACGATTCCGTTTTTCTACTTACCAATAAATATCGTTCAAGCCCCCCTTTCATATCCTATATGAGATCACTACAATATGGCAAAATAAAATCAATGAGGGACAACTTCGAACTAATCACTGAGTGAGGAATGTTTATGTTTGAAAAAAATGAACATGCATAATGTACCTCTGTTGTCAATTTCAAGATGAAGGTCGAGGAACGAGGCCAAGGTGGATGTATCTGTAGTATTCTTAATTTCAAGCCCTTTTTAGCTCAGCTGACCCGAAGGGTCATGTGAGCTATTGCCATCACTTGGCGTCCGTCGTCGTCGTCCGTCTGTCCGTCCGTCCGTCCGTCGTAAATTTTTTCAAAAATCTTCTCCTCTGAAACCACTGAACCAATTTTAACCAAACTTGGCCTGAATCATCACCAGGGTATTCTCTTTCACAATTGTATCCGATGAGTCCGAGGACCAAACAACATGGCTGCCGTTACTAAAAATAGCACATAGGGGTAAATTGCTGTTTTTGGCAAATAACTCGAAAACCGTTACAGATATCAAAAATCTGACGTGGAGTAAAAGGGATCAACATGGCAAGATCTACCCGCCCTGCAATTTTAAAGAAAATCTGATTACCGGTTTTGGAGTTATTGCCCTTTTTCCGGAATTTTTTCAAAATTTTGATATTTTTTTATTTTTAATCAAAGAAACTATAGCAGATAGAGGTCAACTTTAAATTGCAAAAATGTTCAGCATATCAAGATCTACTCACCCTGAAATTTTGGAGAAAATCCAAATACCCTTGTAGGAGTTATTGCCCTTTTTCACAGAATTTTCAAAATTTTCATATTTTTCGTCTTTTATTTCTAAAACTATAGAAGATGAAGGTTAAGTGTGAATTGATGAAATGTTTGCCATGCTGTGGTGACTTCAAAAGTGGCGTTGAAAATTGATCGTTGACCGCCATTTTCAAAATGGCCGCAAAAAAAGGCGGGAAAATTCAACATTGTTCAATTTCAATAAGATTTGGTTTCCTAATAGATAGTGATGTTGCGACTTCAAAACCAGTGTTGAAAATTTTTCGTTGACCGCCATTTTGAAAATGGCCGCCAAGAAAGGCGGGAAAAATCAACGTTGTCCGATTTCAATGAAATTTGGTTTCCAAATAGGTATTGAAATTGCGACTTCAAAACCGATGTTAAAAATTGTTCGTTGAATGCCATTTTCAAAATGGCCGCCAAAAAGGGGGGAAAATTCAACATTGTCCAATTTCAATGAAATTTGGTTTCCAAATAGATATTGATGTTATGACTTTAAAACTTATGTTTTAAATTGTCATTGCCCGCCATTTACAAAATGATGTTTTGACTTCAAAACTGGTGTCGAAAGTTGTCCTTAGCAAGAATGTTTTTTGTCAAAAAATATAGTAAAATATGATCGATCAGACTTTTAAATACAGTTCAAGATATTAGTGGTGTTCCAGCTACCAAAGTTTGAGAGACTGAAGTTCAACTGTATAACTTACAATGTAAGCTTGTTGGCGTATTGTGCTTCATAGTTCTCTTCACAGCATAAGAAATATGTTTAAACTAGATTAAAAAGGGGAACCCTGCCAAAAATTTTTTATGGAAAGGGGGACTTGAAATGTTTTGATTTCAGCAATATTCATTATCTGAATTATAAGGGGAACCCCTGTCAAAATTTTTTTTTGAATGATGGTCTGAAATTGGTTGTAATGAATAGTGGTGCTTTAAACTACCGTTGAAACTGCTGAATCTACACGCCCAATTGGAACCATATTTTTGGTGACAACTGTCAATAGTCGGTACCTATCGAAGAATGTGTCCGGTAAGTCTGCATGTATTCCAAGATGGCCGCCAGCGGGAGACATAGTTTAACATTGGACCCTATGGGAAAAACACATTCAAAGATATTCTTCTCTGAAACTACTCGGTCAGTTTGAATCAAACTTGGTCACAATAGGCCATTAATGGTCTTCTTAAAAATTATGTCTGACAAGTCTGCACCTCATCCAAGATGGCGGCCAGCGAGGACCATTGTTTAACATTGGACCCTATGATGAAAACACGTTCAAAGATTTTCTCCTTTGAAACTTCTAGAAAATGAGACACTTTAACATTGGGTTACTTTGGGCTGCAGTTTATCCCAGTCATGGATCAGGTGAGCTATACAGGCTCTTGAGAGCCCCTAGTTTCTCAGTTCACGCCACGACAGAGATTAAATATTGCAGAGCTTAGCGTTAAACATCAATCAACAATCATTACGAAGTATTGTTCACAATGTCCTGATAGCTTCAGGGAAAGGAGCAGAAGATATGCTTCCTCAAAGAATCCAATTTTAAAATTTGATCCCCACAATGTGATGTTAACTTTCGGGACACATTTAATAAAGAGGAAAAATTACGATTTCTTGACACCAAACAGAGATTTTCGAAAAACAAAGGCTACGACGATCTGATAGACTTACGACTGACACAAAGTAAGCATGGTAAGATTAAAAAAACTAACAAATAAAAAATACTCTCATTAAAAGAAACAACAAAAAAAGCAAGACTAGAAAAAATACACAACAAAACAGAGAAGAACAAAAAAGCGGTATTGATGTTGGTGTGGCCGGCGTTTTCTTTCTGTTCGATAACTAAGTAATTTTTTCCTGTGGTGAGTTACTATATCGCCGCGGCGAGGTATTATCTCACCACGGCGAGTTAACAAAAAAGGTTATCTCGCCGCAGCGAGTTACTATATCGCCATTACGTGTTATGAAAGATGATGATCTCACCACGGCGAGTTTCTATCTCGCAAGGGCAAGTAATTATCTCGTTACTGCGAGTTACAAAAACACTTATCTCGCCACGGTGAGCTACTATCTCACCGTGGCGAGTTACTATTCGTTGCGAGATACTATCTTGCCACGTTAAGTTGGTATCTCACTGTAGCGAGTTACTATCTCGCCACGGCGAGTTACAAAAACATTTATGTCGCCGCAGCAAATTACTATCTCGCCGATGCGAGTTACTATCTCGCCGCGGCGAGTTATTATCTCGCTACAGCGAGTTACACAAAAGACTTATCACGCCACGTCGAGTTAAAAAAAATTATCTCGCCGCAGAGAGTTACTACATTGTTACGGCAAATAGTATCTAAAGACTGGAAGCGAAGTTTATTTTTCATTTTTGTAAATATAGTGGTAAATATGGCTAAGCAAAGTCGATAACATAAGGCAAATTATAATAGGTAGATCGGACGTGCTAGTTGCAACAGTTTTATGCGATCTGCTCTTCTTTTTTATAATTTTACAGTAGATTACAACCAGAATGGCGAAGTGTACAAGTATCGTATAACCTATTACAAGTATTGAGGCGCAAATAGCAAGTGTTTGGCACATATTGCAAATATTGAGCCCATAATGCATTACAAATATTGGGGCGCAGATGGCAAATTTTGGTGGCGAAAATTGCAGGTTAAAAGTTTTACTGCTGGTTTGTGAACTTCGCATTTATGGAAAACAATGGTGTAAACGGAAGTACTACAGATTACAATATGAATAATTCTAAAATTTTCATTGTGTCGCCTGCACCTAGTGCAGGATGGAAACATAGGGATCACTATCCACCGTCTTGCGCCCATCCGTCTGTCCGTCTGTCTGTCTGTATGGCTCCAAAATTTTGACCATTATCCGCGTCTCCTCCTAAATCGCAGGGTACTTTCCAACGATACTTTTAGGAATGCTTCAGTTTATATTACAGATGTGCACCATGCATTTAGTTTTTCTTTCTTTATGGTTTTTACAGATTTTAAAGCTTTTTTGGACTTTTTCATTTTAGCTTATTGGAGTCATAGTGTATACCCTCATTATCCGCAACTCCTTCTAGACCGCTGGTTACTTTCCAATCAAACTTCCAAGAATGCTTTAATATATATTGCAGATGTGTACCATGTAGTTGGTTATTGATTAATTTGGATATTTTGAGATTTTAAAGCTTTTTTGGACTTTTTCATTTTAGCTTATTGACGTCATAGGGTATACCTACATTATTCGATACTCCTCCTTAGACTGCTTGGTACTTTCCAATCAAACTTGCAAGAATGCTTCAACATATATTGCAGATGTATACCATGCATTTAGGTTTTCATTTATTTTTTTGTCAGATTTTCTAGCTATCTTTGGACTTTAACATTCTAGCTTATTGGAGTCTTAGGTTATACCTTTATTATCCGCAACTCCTCATAGACCGCTTGGAAACTTCAAACTAAACTTCCTGGGATTCTTCAATATATATTGCAAATGAGCACCATGCATTTAGTTTTTCATTTATTTTTTTTTTCAGATTTTCTAGATATGTTTGTACTTTTTCATTTTAGCTCAATGGAGTCTTAAGGGTATGCCTCCATTATCTGCGCAACTCCTCCCAAACTTCTTGATACTTTCCAACCAAACTTGCACAATGTTTCAATATATATTGTAGATCTGCCCATGCATTTTGATTTTCTTTAATTTAGATTTTTTTCTGATTATCTTTGGACTTTGTCATCATTTTAACTGGACACTACAGCCATTCTTCACTTCACACCCATAATGAAAACTAGATATATTTTTTCCAAAGATTTTCTTGAGAGAGTATTTTTTTTTTATTCAACAACATATATTGCAATCGCTGTTAACCAAAAAAAAAAGCGAGAGAGTAAATTTAAGTTTTCTCAAAACACATAATATTTCTACTACACTTGAACAAAAATTGTTGCCATAAATTAAAAAATGCCACTTTTCCCCATTTTCCATATAAAACATGAAATTAAAGGATTTTTAGTGGACCAATGCATGAATGCATCATGAAGGTATATTGACCTCGGACTTCGTCCTCTTTCAATATAACAAAAGGTCCACATACATGCTTTTACCTTGTCAAAGATTCAAAATTTCTAAATATTCACCTGATCACCTCTGCAACCTGGATCCCAAAAAAGACTCATATCCGCCGGTGCAAGGAAAAACGGGTTAGTGACAAAAGGCTAACCCTTTCTTTTTTTTACGCATGCGCACTTCTTCGTTTGTTTTTGTTCAGTTAACTTATTTAAATGTTTCTTTTTACCGATGGCGAGCCGGTTCCCTGTTCACCACTATTGCATCCAATTCTCCGCAAATATTCTTCCTAGACCAGATGCGCTTGTGAAGATATCTGATATCTGATATGGACCAATTAATTTCATTTTTCTATTTTAATTTACGTCTTTATTTAACAGTTAACATTTACCAATAACTTTATTGTCTGCTTACTTCTTAAAGGAAGAGAAAAAAGCGAAATTAGGTCCCCTATGCTCTGAGAAATGACGATTTTCTTATCATTTTTGTCTTTATTTTTTTTTTTACAAAAATATCAACTTCATATCATTTTCCTTCATTACAGATTTTTGCCGTGGAATAAAATTTCAGGAATGCACAGAAAAAAAACACGCAAGTTGAATTGTTGGTTAGGTAGTATTCAAAATGTACGATTTTAGTGGCGAAAATGAGCGGACCACTCTTAAGCTATTTGAACACGTCTTGATCGAAGTTGAAATAAATTATCTTGAAGAACAAAAGCCAAAAATCTTACAGTGTTTTAACAAAATTGTGCAAAGCCCATCAAGATCCTAATAAGAACGAAATGCCCGAAAAGGATCATAACGTATCTGCTAGTGATATTTATTATTCATACTGACATCTTAAAGATAGCTTGCCCATAACGCATCTACAAATAAGTTTTAACAAGAGATCTCTGAGCCAATGCTGACTAGTAATACCCCCGTTTTCATCTTCCAGCCTCTTATAACCTAACAAAGTTGGTAAACAAAATGTAGTACCCCACAAGTCTTAAAATGTGTCCCTCACTATACAAAGCTTGTGACAAAATTTCATCATCTACCACTGCAGGGAAAGGCTTTACGAAAAATGTGACGGACGGACGGAATTATGAAAATTTTACTAAGTCGGAAAACAGGAAGTAGTATTTAGCATCCAACAATATGGCAAAACTTTAGAAACATTTTGACAAAATTTTGAATTTGTATCATTTACCATTGCACAGAAAAGCTTTTTGAAAGTTGTGACGGACGGAATGACGGACACGGGTAAAACAGTATACCCCTCCTTCTTTGGAGTGGGAGTATAATAGAGACAAAAATGTCTGTATCATTAATAAGCGAGCGAAGCTCCCTCTTTATGGTAGAAATGTGGTAAAAAATTAATCTTTTTGAAATAGCTATAAATAGATCATAGATTTAAATAGATACCATTTGACGCTGTTCAAATGTTTCGTCAAACATCGCATACTCTCGCGTGACTATTCATCCAACATGGCGACCTGGTTCCCATAATCCTTTGTGTTTTTTAGAACATGTTAAATATGCGTTCGTCCCGATCATTTAAAAAACGTCAATGTCATTTCAATCAGTCGATCGGTTTGTTTATTTCAAGTGTCACTTTTCCCTTTCAATTAACTTTTGTTCTAAATAAAGCCAACTACTTGAGAAACGATATGCATTGATACAAACGTTAAAATTAGAATAAATTAAATCAACAAAAACGGCGAACGAAGATCTCATGACTGATGGCGTTCAGTTGCTATAAAGTTAGCCAAAAAATGCATTCGGAAACACACATGCATGCAATCATTTATCAAAAATATGTCCATCTAACACCTCGAGTGAACTCAAAGGTGAAACTATTATCCATGATAAAATGTCTTATCTTGAAATTAGGATATCGCTTTCCTTAGTTTTAACGCTCCCATAAATGCATTATCGTGTATATTTGACTGAAAACTTTCAAATTAAATGGCATTACGCTTTAAAACATCATAATGCTCAAATGATTGTGAAAATTGTCAATTGTCAAAGCGTCTGCTACCCCGGAAATGCACAGTTCACCTACACTTCAAGGACCGACAACTGCATAAAATCAAAGAACTGAAGTGCTGTTGAGATTGCAATGCATTCTGAGATGACAGCTGGTGATAATTATCATGTTGAGATCGTGAATTATGAATAAGATTGAGTGTAAATTTGAATCTTTTTCACTGAATGGATGAGTGTATTTAGGAGACTTGAACAGACTTGATAGGTCTCACACATCGCCATTGCCAATAAAATAACACTGATACAATGAATTCAATTTCTTTCAAACCCAACACTATACATATTTCCACTGCTTTGTAATTTATCCAGGTAACACTTAATATTTTTTGAAGGACTTCAAGTTGTACATGTCTCAAATATATTCCTCTTGTAACTCATGTCTTATTCCTCCGTTCTCTGTTTTAACTCACCTGGGTCAAAAAACAAAATGAGATATTGCAGAACGTGGGGGTTCTGGCAAATCTGTTTGTCGTTTGGCAAAGCCAGAATATTTCGGGATCAACCCTTTAACTTGAAGGGGTGTGTGTTTTTTTCTTAACAGAAAATTTATTTTATTTTTTTTTTAACTTTTCAACAAAATATATTTTTTTATAAAATTAGCATAATATTTTTGGGCAGAAAGCCCCTTTCAGATTTTTTTCATTGTTATGGCAGCCAAAAAAAATTTTCGCATAAAAACAGCTTTAAAATATTTTTTGGGGAAAAATCATAGTCCCCAGGCTTTCAAGCTTATTTTTATTAAATGGGGTAGATGTCAAGGAGACAAATCCCATATCCATATTAAGGTGTAAATTTAAGAGTCATTTTTTTTCAAACACGTAAGGGAATTAATTTTTATTTTTACCATACTCTACGTAGAATCTGGTTGCAAGGTGTATGCAAGAGTATTTGTTTTTAACTTTTATTTGGGGCTTAATGTCTATTTTAAAACTAAAAAAAATGTCAGATCCCCTCAGAATAAAACGGTTATCCCCTAAATTGAATATTTTATTAAACTTTCATCTCTAATTAGATACATAAAGCATGTAAAACAAAAAACAAAATAGAGCAATTCTAACATTTTCCAAACAAAATAACAAAGAAACTATTATAAAAACATAAATATACAAACACTATGTACACAAAGAAATGACCACAATTGTTTACAAAATAAGAAATTGCTAACTATATGAATATTCGAAATGAAATACTAGCAGCTTTAGGCATGTAAAACGTTTACATTGGCGATATCATCCGCAAACAAATACTTCAGGATGAAATGGTAATGAAAATAATTAAATAAAACTTCTCTGACAAGACAAACATCATCTTCAAAACCAGTAACACTTACCTTTACCTCCAGTAATTCCAGTATGTAAAGTCCGATGAAAATTATGCTGAAATATGCTCCCGATATAGTACAATTTAAAAAAAAGTTCCATACTATAAATTACAGGGAAGGATTCGATTTGACATGCAATCATTTTGATGACAGTATATGGTGGGGGTGCTGCGGAACTTTAGAGTAAGTGAGAACCGAACCGTCTGTCCAAAAGAACAATCAAAGGACAATGGCAGTGTCGGAAAAACAAAGAAACAAAGACATTACAAGAGATCTTATTATCATTGTGCCATTTTTTGTATTAAAATATCTATGGTGTGAACTTAAAAAAACTATCAACACAAATACCATAAAAGCTTAATGTTTTGTGCAGCTAATGCTACACAAAATATAAAATTCAAAATATTTGACCCCATCACTAAGAAGTCATATTTTAGGACGGCACTTCTGAGAAAATCCTTCTCTCCCCCTTTTCATTCAAAGAATCTCCAATGAAACCACTGGGCGGATAGGAACAAAACTTAGTCACAATGGTCCTTGGGTACCAGTACCCTTTAATACTTTTATCCATTGCATAGGTCTGCATCCAATCCCAGCAGCAGGGCAAAAAATTTAACATTTGTTCCGCCATGGAAATTAATTTAAAGACTTGGTCTCTTAAACCACTGATCAGATTGGAACCAAACTTGATTACAATTAACTTTAGGAGATCCCTTCAAAATTTGTGTCCATCAGGACTGCATGCTCAAAATTCAAGATATCCATCAATGGGAAAAGAAGTTTTTCATCAGTCCATAATATGAAATTTATGCCATTATGATCTCTGAAACTGATGTCTTTATTATGTCGGTCATGGTCTGTGAGCAATACAGTCATTAGAGAGTCTCTCCTTTATTCTTCGCTCGCTTTTAAGGTTGCACCTTCCTCATATTAATCATTTATTATTGAACTTCGAAAGTACAGCATGTTCAAACGATGTTTCGTTTTCTAATGTAGCACCTTCAGAAGAGGAAAAGCAACATGAAAGCGATGACGTAGCTGAACCATCTCCTTGTCAGAACAGTCAGGATCAATCTCGCTCTAGTGAAAAAGAAGGTTGGTCGTGTCTATATTACTTTCGGAATGCTGTGAAATAACAAAATCCGAAGTAACTGTGAATTTAATTTCCGCGTATGGTCATTTTGACAACTTATGTCATTTCAGTGCAGATCAAATCAAAACTTTGGAAATCCATAAACCCAAATGTGGATTAAAGCTGTAGAAACAAGACATTGTAAATGGGATCTAAATAAACTGAGCAAAACAAGAATCGCACCACTTATCAAATATTATCTAGCCCCTAAATTTTTTAGCCATAGCAGCCTTTTTATGTATTTTTAGATTTCTAATGTACAGAACAAGCAACTCAATTTCTGTAAAAGAAATCTTTCATTTTCAAGTCACAGCAACGGTTTTTGTTGAATGTGTGAGAAAACCAAAGTGAAGGAATTGCTTTCCTTAGAATGAGCTTGCTAGGAAGTTGTATTGTCAAAACTTACAAAACAGTAATTTTTTTACCAAATCTTTCAGGTAGGAGCAAAAAAAGTTCAAAATTCACCCTTTTCAACAGCTTTGCATTTTTGGGTGAACAAGTGGTTTTTTGAGAGAAAAAAAAATTCAGGATTCAAAAATTTTCATTTTTTCAGAATTTTGACTTTGTGATAAGACAAACAATGTGTTAAATTTAAAGTATCGTCGTGTATTGTAAAGTCGAGAGTATTGTAAAGTCGAGGGTCATCTATTTTGCATATTCATTAGATGACGTTAAAGCAATTGTTTGACCCAGGATTGTCAAACTGTAAAAGTGGTGTCTGGGTTTTAAATTAATAGAAGTATTTGTTAAAAATCAATATTTTAACAGGTTAAAACAAAGAAAACCTGAAAGATGCCAATTTCCGCCATTTTTTGTTAATGTCCATTTTTAAGAATCTTATTTTGGTTATTTTTAGAGCACCTAGGTCACCAAGGTCATGAAAGACATGGTCAGTTGTTTAATTTGCATATCTGGGTCAAAGAATTTATGACTGAAATTGAACTTATATTATAAGTAATTTGAGAAAAATTTCTTGCAAAACATATCACTTTTTATTCTTTTTACCTTTCACAATGTAAAGAGTGTGACTATGAGTGCAACAAAAATATTTAGTATTTTTAATGACGTGTCTTTCTGAGGTTGACACCAACTTTCGTTTTCATAACACCTGACCATGTGACAAAACATGATGGATAAAAGAAAGAATTCAGTTTGCAACAGGCAAATTATATAAGCAGTTGAAAAGTCTCTAGCAAATATATTTTTCCTCTGGTTGGAATTTTAGTACAATGCCATACTGTAAATATTTTGTGACACTGAAAAGAGATTCATGACTGCATTTAATTTTGATTGTTAGTACACTTTGTATGAGCACTTTGCCAGTTTAATTGATGTTTGTTGACAATCCCGCACCCATAACCAAGAAAGACATGGATGTAGCGTTGCTCGACAATAAGCAAAGAATTCCGCTTAGACCGGTGCTAGGGGCCGTCTTGAACTTACTATGAGGTTCATTGTTGAAGGCCTCATGGTGACTTCAAGATAAAGAACAACAATAAAAGCGTTGTTCCTTTGCTTGTTTTTTACCATGCATTTGTAGAGACTTTGTCTCATGTGCATTTATTCCATATCCTTTCATTCACCATTTACGACTGGAGTTTGTCTCTCCTGCAGTGTGGAGTCCGTAAAACGATTCCCCGTGCGAGAGATGTATGCTCTGTATATTTTTCAGTTATGGTGTACTTGTGCGTGAGAGAATCTCTCATATGGATATACTATTGATACTTTCAAATTTTGGCAATTATTTTTGTAATTTTCGAAATGTAATCCGGACCACCTGTTTTAGGTGCCCACATCTCACTATTTTATAACGCCAAGTTTTCCTACATTCGACTTGATGAGTGCCCTGTGTTTGTCTATATGTTGTAGTTGTGCACTAGCTTAAGACATTAGTGCTTTTGTCGGGCAAAGGATGACAGTGATTGTAAGAGCACTTTGCCAGTTTAATTGATGTTTGTTGACAATCCCGCATCCATGACCAAGAAAGCAGGGATGTAGCGTTGCTCGACAATTAGCAAAGAATTCCGCTTAGACCGGTGCTAGGGACCGTCTTGAACTTACTATGAGGTATGAGCAAAGCTCATTGTTGAAGGCCTCATGGTTACTTCAAGATGAAGAACAACAATAAAAGCGTTGTTCCTTTGCCCGTTTTTTACCATGTATTTGTAGAGACTTTGTCTCATGTGCATTTACTCCATATCCTTTCATTCACCATATAATGTTCTTCATAGTGTGCCATTTTAATCTTTCATTTATATTCACCACAGTATGCAAATATGGAGTCTCGACTTTACAATACACTACCAAAATCGTAGTGGAAATGCCCTCTCACTTTCTGAAGGGTTTTTAATAACCTTCTAAGTATGTAGAAATAATTTAATCTGTGCGAAAAAGAGTGAAAGTATTTTTAATATTCATATTGTAATTTACAGGATTGTTGAAATTAATTTAGAATTGTTTGAGACAAAATAGTCTTGGGGTCTCGACTTTACGATACACGAGGATATATAGAAATACATGTAAGTGGTGCGTTTCTTTTTTATTGTTGAGTATAGAAAAAACCAAAGTCAGTCTAGGACAAAGCCATATACAAAAGGGATATATTCCTTATTTCCAAAAAATCTGGAATATAGATATTCCATCTTCAAAATAAAATCGGTCATCGGGCCAGCGCCGAAGAACTGGCTACTGGTTTAGTGAATACCCTCGAGGACTAGCAATCAACAAGCAGAGGCCTCGGCCCAGTGGTACTAAATAACAAAATACTTAAGTTACTGCATATAGCCATTTTTTCAACTCATGTCTCTTCAGAGTAGGTGAATCAAAACATTTGGAGATCCATCAAATTCTTAGTTTACTTCATGTAATATTTAGGCCACTTATGTTTCAAAGATGAAGAAATTATTTTTCAATGAATATAAATTCTAAATTCAGTTAAATGTCATTGTAGTATTTAATCATTTTTTTGGGGGGGGGGGGCATTTTATAGAGAACAATAAAAAGCAAACTTTGAATCTGGGTTGGTTATAAGATTTCAGAAAAGGTTTTCAGTGTCTGATAGAAATCAATTTAACACATGACCGTATGTCGGCCAATCGGAATATAGAATTTTCTTCATTTACTTCATGATATATATTTAAGAAACATACAGTGTCAGAAAGTGGTGCAAACACTGATGGCTCTTATCACGGCATAATTAATAATAATTAAAGACAGACGTAAGGGCTGATTCGATTTGAGCCTTAATTAAGGAGACATACCACTATTACGGCCTCCCATTGACTCTCGTGTTAAATTCCGTGTTTTAAAAAATTTCCTTTAATTAGAAATGAATACATTCCAAATAAGAAAATAAAATTCAAATGAAACGTTCCGGTTAGTTTTGTACATAGTCGCAACAGAGAATTTTCGGTGTTTGGTCGTATTTCATTCGACCCGTTCTAAATTGTTACGCAACTTAAATATGTATTCTCAACTGTTCTTTGCTCTCCATCATTCACCCTATAATATTCTATGCATTGTTTTATTATAAAATGTTCCAATCGGCTTGAGTCACTACAAATCAAAAGGTACCAATTATAATAGTACTATTTTTGTACCCTGTTGAAATTGGCATATTGAAATAATGTAAGTCCAATCAAAATCAAATGTCCTATCATAAATATGATAGAATGAACTCGTACATTTAAAAGAGATATAAAATGTAGTATGGATAAAAATAGTTCGGCTAAAGCACCATTTACTTTCTGCATAAGCCGACACCCTGTTGTTTTTTTTTAATTCATCAATCTTGATTTTTCTTTGATGCTCTACATTTTGCATTTTGTGTATTTATTATTTCACATTTTGGTACATAACTATTTGTTCATAACACAATTTGGAAAGCTTATTAAATAACAAAATACCAAAAATAGTGTGGATTTAGTTTCTGCATACGCACAGTACGTCAACTTATTCTCTTCTGTGCAGATCAAATCATAACATTTGGAAATTCATCAAACCGAAATGTGTGAAAAAATGATAGAGAACTAATTACCAATAAGATCTAAAATAGAAAGCCAAAATCATCTAAGGATAGAGCTGATGAAGGAGGGAGATACTCCTTAGGTTTCATCATTTTTTTTTTAAATTCAGATATTACAAGTTTTCAAACAAAATCAGTTATCTGGCAAGTCCCATTTTTAAAGTAGACTTAATTTTAAAGTCTGCAATTCATTTGTCCTATCAAAAAGCAAGGATTCTTCTTCAAGGATTACAGTACTCATTATTCCTGGACATTTGGTGATATTATTAATGCACTCAATCTTTTGCTGGACAACATTTTTGTTCGTTTTGTCAACAATATCTATCAACTGGTAGTAGGCATTCAAATTAGTACTAATTGTGCACCTCTCATTTGAAATCCTTTTCTGTCATTTTAGCGTTGTTCCATTTGCTTATTCTTACCATGCATTTATATGGATTTTGTCCCATGTAAATTTACTCCATATCTCTTTAAATGTTCATGAAATAATTCCAGAACGGAACCATACTAAAGAGTTATAAACTTATTTCTATATTTGCAGGTAGTTTGATGATATCTTTACTATTGACAATCGCAAGTTTAAGATTATGGAGACATCATTTACAAACAAGAATTCAAATTTAATAAAGCTAATAATGATTCCAAATGCAGCCCTTTTCTGGATCGAACTATTGGCTCTGGTAAAAAAAAATTGATGAAAGGAACGATTTTGATTTCACTATCACTAATTTCCCTTTTCTTGACGGCAACTTTCCTCTAGCTCCATCCTACGGGGTATATGTGACTTTATTGGTACGATTTGCATGAGTTTGTTCTATTCTATATAATGAACGTAACCTTATTATCAGAGCCAAACTGTTACAACAGGGTTACATATTTCATAAGTTGTTGAATACATTGAGGAAGATTTATAATAGATACGAACATTTGATATCAGAAAACAGTCCATTACTTAGTGTATTTCTAATTCTCGTTTTTACGGAGGTCTTGTTAAAAATACCAGCAACTGATTAAAATCAAGAAAAACTTGGACGTAGCTTACATTCTTTACGTAATATGGGGTATCAACAAGATATTCTGCTTGCATCCTGAAAATTTTACATACACTCTGGCCTCTCAATGATACTGCCAATGTCTACCAAAATATATGATGATTTCGACCAAACGCTTCCAGAAGGTTAGATTTCCTTTTCCTTAGTGCCACAGTGCTTAACCTGCAGACAAGGCTCATTGGGATAACCAGAATTTTAACGGCGAGCACTCCTTGACCCATCTTTCAAAATAGCGTATTGTCATTTTCTCTCCTTTTAAGATTGTTGGGGCTAGTAGTCTAGCTGTCATTGAGTTAGAACTCTACCTGTATTGGGTTTTATGTTTATAATATTATAGGGAAGCGGAATAAATTAAGGAGAGGTTTGGTTCCCATAAACCAATTTAATCCTACTGTTGGCTTTTCCAAGTGTCGGTACCAAGTCCAGCTGTCCCGAGTTCCCATCGTTGTTTATAGTTTACGCTTGTCTTTTTTCTTATTTGTGTTTTTCCTGTGTAGTTCACTGGCATATTGTAGCTTGTAATTGTAATTTTTTGCTATTGTAGAAATTTCCTGTTATCCTTTTTATTATTATTATTGTTAATAGATTGAAAATCTCTAAATTATCAATATCGAAATCATGAAAGATCGAAATTAATTATATTATACTGTAATAATGTTCTTTTCCTTTCAAAGAACCTACAATAACAGTAAAGCAGCCTGGAGCCGATGAAACAGATGAACCGTCTACTCTTCATCAACCTTCCTCTATCGAAAGGGATGGTAGGTAGCGCATATGTTGAAGGAAATCAGTTATCAGGATTTTTAGGATAATTAGGAATTAATGTTAATCCTATTGTTTTTTCATGATATTATAAGCTTTTGCATGTTATATACAGTCAATCAAATTTGACAGTAAATGCATATTTTTAGAAAACAAGCATATCGTGTCAAAATGTTACTTCAAAGAGTAAGCCATTTTCTTTAGAATTATTCAAACAATTTTACAAACATCATGAACATTATTCAATTAGTTTTATACATTTAGACAATTAACAACATAGTAAATTAGTCCATGGGCTGGAATAACCCCCCCCCCCCCCCGTAAAGTAGGTATCAAATGAAAGCTTATTAAATTTGCTTTACAACTATTTCAAATAATGGCCATTCTTATGTGATATAAACATCATACATCAATAAAACTTACCCCTACCCCAACAAATTTACTGTAAAATTGCCAATTTTTTGTCTATGTTCGCATAAGAATAACCAGAACACTCAAAATGTGTGTTGTAAATGACAAAGTTTCATAAATTATACCATGATTGCGTATTTTAACAGCCATTTGCTGACTTAAACTCAATATTTTGCCTGAAATTGATGAAAAATGGGAATTTTCAACATTTCAGATTTGCCTAAATTTCACTGTTAAATCGTTATACATGCCAAATCTGGATGATATATCTGCAGATATACCAATCAATTGCCCTAAGCGATACATTAGATGTCTGAAAACACTGTTAAAAAAACAAGAAGTGTTTGTTGTGACTCAAAATACCGACAATCTTACCCCTACCCCAACAAATTTTCCTTAAAATTGTCAATTTTTGTCTATGTTCGCAACAAATTAACTCAAACACGCAAAATGTGTGTTGTATATGACAATGTTTCATAAATTATACCATGATTTCGTATTTTAACAGCCATTTTTTGACTTCAACTCAATATTTTGCCTGAAATTGATGAAAAATGTGAATTTTCAACATTTCAGATTTTGTTTTATTATACTATAGGGAAACGGGATAGAGAAAGGGGAGGTTTGGATACCCATAAACCGGTTTAACCCTACCGCTAGCTCTTGCTAGTGCCGGTACCAAGTCCGGCTATCCCGAGTTCCTATCGTTGTCCATGTTTGTCTTTTGTCATTTTATTGTTTTTCTCGTGCGGTTCCCTGGTGGATGGTGGCATGTGATTGTGGTGCACGGCCATTGTAGGTGTTTCCTGTTATCTTTCTTATATTAATTTCCCAAATTTCACTTTTAAATCGTTATATATGCCAAATCTGGAGGATATATCTGCAGATATGCCAATTTATTGTCCTAAGCGATACATTAGATGTCTGAAAACACTGTTAACAAAACAAGAATTGTTTGATGTGACTCAAAATACCGAAAATCTTACCCCAACAAATTTTCCTTAAAATTGTCCATTTTTTGTCCATGTGTACAGCATGACTAAATTTACTGTTCGTTTTTGCAACTTTGGTATTTTTGTATTTCCCAACAAATTAACTCAAAGACGCAAAATGTGTGTTGAATATGACAATTGTGCATGAATTACATCACGATTTGGTAATTTAACAGCCGTTTGTCGACTTAAAGTTAGCATTGTGCCCGAAATGATGAAAAATGGGATTTTTCAACATTTCAGATTTGGCCAAATTTCACTGTTAACCCGTTATATATGGCAAATCTGAATGATATATCTGAATATATGCCAATTGATTGTTCTAAGCAATACATGAGTTGTCTTAAAACATAATTTTAATAACGATTTGTCATTTTTAGTCCCACTTGAAGGCTTAAACTCAATATTTTGTACAGAATTGATGAAAAATGGTAATTTTCAGCATTTCAGATTTGTCAAAAATTCACTTTTAAATAGTTATATGTTGCAAATCTGGAGGATTTATATGCAGATATGCCAATTCATTGTTCTAACCGATATATAAGTTATGTAAAAAGATGTTTAGAAGAACAAGGAGTGTGTCAATGTGACTCTAAATACCGAAAATTTTACCCCTACCTCAAGAAAATTGTGCTTAAAAATCCCCAGAAAATGTATATCTGTACATTTATGTCAACAAAACATACTAATATTTTACTTTCTTTTAAACAATTGCATTTTATGTATCGCAATGTGCAATTTTAACGCCAAAATATGGGTAAAATTGTATATTTTGGGCGATTTTCGTGAAAATGGGATTTTTCAGCATTTCGGAATTTTACAAATTCAAAATTGAATTGTTGTATAACTGCCCATAAACCACACACATGATCTTATTTGTGATATATTGGAGCCTCTGTGTATATTGGTGTTTGAAATGATATACTATTGGACCTTTATACAATGTTTAAGCTTTTCAAGCTGAATAAAATGAAATAAATTGTGTTGAATAATTGTGGTAAGGGGTTATATATTTGTAATTTATGAGACTGTAGTTATTCTAAAATGTTTAAAAACATATTTTCTTATGACTAAGATATAATTAAAACATATATTGAAGATTCTGTAGTGACAAATGTACTCGATAAAAATGATGGTGAATCTCTAGATGGGCTTTTAACAATTGAAGAATGCACAAAATCAGTTTTTCAAATGAAACTTAATAAATCCCCTGGGTTGGATGGGCTAACAGTTGAGTTCTATAGAACTTTTTGGAATAAATTGAAATATATAGCTGTAAAAACTTTTAATTATTGCTATGATATTGGACAAATTTCTGATTCTCAAAAAAATGGCCTTATTTCATTAATTTTTAAAAAAGGGGACCCAACTATCTTAGACAATTACAGACCAATAACATTACTTAATATAGACACAAAGATAATTGCATACACATTAGCTCAAAGATTAAAACCACTTTTACCAAAAATTGTACATAACAACCAAAATGGATTTATAAGGAATCGTTATTTTGGATTTAACATTAGGCAGATACAAGACATTATTGATCATTCGGATAGATTTAATATAGATGGAGCAATTTTATTTTTGGACTTCTCAAAAGCCTTTGACTCTATTGAATGGAATTTTATGTTTGTATCACTTAAAAAATTTGGTATTAGAAACTCTATGTTAAGGTGGATTGAAACCCTTTATACTGATATTAAAGCTAGCATGTCCAGCAACGGATGGATCTCTTGTACCCTAAATATATATAGAGGTATTCGACACGGATGCCCTCTTAGCTCTATTTTATTTGTATTGGCTGTAGAGATTTTAGCATGTAAGATAAGATCAGACAATAATCTGAAAGGAATTGATATAAGACTGGACGGAAATACACATTCTTTAAAGATATCACAGTTAGCTGATGATACAACTTTATTTCTGAAATCTAAAACTGAAATTACTCATGCACTCAATTTAATTGAAATATTTGGATCATTATCTGGACTTATTTTAAATAGAAATAAAACAGAAGGTTTATGATTAGGAAAACTAAAAGAAACTAAAGAGAAATTTGAAAATATTGCTTGGTCAGATGTTGTAAAATGTCTTGGTGTATACTTTGGTCATAATAAAGATAAATGTATTCAACTTAACTCAGAAAAACTACTTTTAAAATCAGAAAAGACAATAAAACAGTGGAAGAAAAGAAAATTATCCATGATAGGAAGAATAACTGTAGTTAAATCATTAATAATATAGGGTTATTGCATGAATATTGGGGAATATTGTCCCGAGTAGAATTTTATATTGCACGAGCTTGCGAGTGCAATATATATTCTACGAGGGATAATATTCCCCAATATTCATGCAATAACCCTTTTATTGTATAGCAACGCTAAAATTATTGTTAAAAACGGAGTTTTGTTGTCAATGACGTCATAGAATTGAGGTCATATTTGCACTAGTGCAATATGGAAATTTATTGCACGCTTACATTTGGTTGCTTTCTTTGGGAAATATTATGTTGCTATACAATAATTCCAAATATAATATATGTTGCGTCTATTCTTAATATTGATAAAGAAGTACTGAACAAATTTAAACATATTATTTATGATTTCATATGGGACGGGAAACAAGAAAAAGTAAAAAGGTCAGTTATAAATAAAAATACAGATCAAGGTGGTCTAAAAATGTTGGATATTGATAGATATATTGATACTATGAAAATTAAATGGGTAAAACGCCTTACTGATGGTGAATTGGCAGACTGGAAGATCATACCAACTTATTACTTTAATCAGATGGGTTCAAATTATCTTGTTTTTAAGATGAATTTAGACAGCATCAAATCATTAGGTGAAAAAGGCAAATTGCTTCCAAACTTTTATTAAGAAATTCTAAATGTATGGATTAAATATGGGTGTGGGAAAATAGAAAAGGTAGACAATTTTAGAACAATAAGACAACAAATTATATGGGGGAATAGATTTATTAAATTTGACAACAAATGCCTTTTTTATAATAATTGGATGAAAGACAATATTATTTATGTAAACGACATTTTTGGATGATACAGGGAAACTTTCGGAAAATATGATTTTAAATAAACTTCACAACAAACAAAACTGGATTGGAGAATTAACCAAATTAAAAAAAAGTTTACCAAAACAATGGATGAAATTATTACAATCCCATGATTCCCTAAAAACCTTACTTAAGTGTAAAAATAGCTATACCTTGAAACAGAATCAAACTTGCTTTGATATACACCATAGTGATAATAAGAAACTTTACGAGTTTATAGCACTACAAGATAAAGGAAAACCTATTGGATTTAATAAATGGGAAAATGAACTAAATATTCACAACATTAATTTTCCCAAAAAATACCTTAAACTTTATTTTTAATTATCTGGAAGAAAATGACCTAAAAGTTTTTAGATGGAAAATACTCCACTATATTTTACCTGTAGGCACACATCTTTACATATGGAAAATAAGAAATTCAAATTTATGTAATGTTTGTAAAGTCCATGAGACATGCAAACACAATTTATTGATTGTAGATACTTTTTTTTAAATTTCTTCAAATACATAGCCTGTTTCAAAAAGTTAACTTGGATAAACATTTAACAAAATTTGAAAATATGATTGCTGGATACCAAATAGAAGAAAAGGCTTATTATGATATTAATTACTTATTAACCATTATTCTTTTTACTTTATACAAGTCCAATTTTGCATCGAACTATAAAATCGATGAAATAAATGTATATCATATGTTTGTAAAATAATTTAAATATAGGTATTTCATTCATGAACAAAGAAATAAAGTTTGAAGTAGCTTACTTAGAAGAATAAATAACCTCATTTAAATAGACACAGTTAATTATATGTCTCTGATAAAATTGATAATCACTCAAAATTACATTACCAAACAGATTTGTACATCCTGGCTATTACAATAATGTAAATTTCTTAATCTGCCATTTTTGTTGAAACATTGATAAGTATACTTTCTTGTCTATGATGCTTTTTTACATGGTTCAATATTCAGGATGTCTTGATACAATGCTACAGTCAGTGACTGTTGTTCGATTATGTCAGAATATTACATAAATACCTCCACTCTTCAAATATTTAAAATTTCATTTCTAACCTTCATTTTATACGATTCTGGTCTATACACAAATGTCACATGTTTTTTGTGTATTCCAAAACTGCGTCATTCACGTGTGAAGGTTATCAAGGTCTATCTAAGAACCAAATTTTAAAACAAAGTAACATTATACAACGACGTTCTTGTATTTCTTTTTCATATTATTCTCACGTTGTAACAGTAAATTATATTTATGTGGTATTTAGGCTAAATGTTGATATAAGTAATTACGTATATACTGGATTAGTTCCCTGATAATACCAGTAAGGATTTAGCAGGGATATCCAGACATAAGCTGTAATCTGGATATGATTGTTACAGCATTAGTGCAATAAAATTTATTTGTTCTGTTAAAAAAAAAGATATAATGAAAAGATTTCTAATCAACATTTTCAAGTTACATATCAATTTCGAGAAGTATTTGCATCTCAAAGGTTATTTTGCATACAATTTCGAGCAAAAGAGTCAAAAAGGGACCTTTTAAAAAGTTTAAATCTACTTAACTTATCTTCTGCATATCAGCTTTAGTGAAATAAACACTTGAATTCCCATTAAACATTATTCTTTAATCATTTAGAGCCTGAATATTTCATATTTTCCTTTAATTTTTAGGGGGGGGGTGCTAATTTTGACATTTCTGATTTGTTCAGCCTTTGTTACTTTCATCCCTTCAGAAATTCTATGGCCGTCACAATGACATCATTGACAGATATGACGTGTCTGTGTCCCAAATAAAAACGGACATTTTTAGCTAGATTTCACGTCTTCACGGATTTGACATAACCGGCAATTAATAAATATAATATATATTCAGATTTTTACGACCATAAAGTCAGAAAGTCGAAATTGTGAAAAAATTTAAAATTCCGAAAATTCCCATTTTTCTCAAAAATTTTATACAGAAAATAAAAAAAATATGGACTTTAATGGTTTTTATTTTCCAACATTGTAACACAACTGATAAGTTAGGCATAAAAACTAGATCAAATGACGAGGGTTGTTTATCTGAAAGGAATTGACAGCCTAAAATTGTCATTTTCGATAAGTTTTGGCAGGAGGAGGGGTACATTTTTTGTATCCCCAGGTCATAAAAATGGCGTAAAGTGCCCAAACTTGAGTTCATTGTAAAGAATATTAAATTAGCTTTAATTTGGTACCAAATTTCAGTACATATTTCTTATCATTAAATAATTATGGAGCTTAAAAGAGAAAACTTAGGTTTAAACGAAAATACGACTTTTTTTGTGGTGTACTTTAAAAGTGGCCCTATACTGTGCATGCGTGCAGGTTATGTTCGTGTTAACATGTTTTACTTTGAAGAGGGGATATAGGAGAACTGAAAAAATCAGTCTAGATGGGAAGTGGGGGGGGGGGGTGCACGGAAGGTGATTTCAGCCTAAATAGGGTCAATAACAAAATCACCGAACAGAGATGTCAAGAATTATGAAATCAATGGGATAATAACTAAACTACCGAACAGAGTGGTCAAGAGCCGAAGTCCATGAGACAAGTTGAAACCGCCGGCAAAATTGTCGACCGCAACGATTCTGACTTGGTAATACCCCGTCACACTGTGACGAAGACCATCAAGATCTTAGTATGTTTTAAAACTTTCAGGAACGTAGTGAAAACGGGATAAAGACAGCTTTAAAGTTTTTACAACGATTTCTCTACGTCAGTGCTAAGATCGCGATACGTCTTTAAAGTTTATCACCAAGTTCCCTGTAGGTCTATCAAGTCTTTTCTACGTTTCGTCTGCGTCCATCACGTCTTTACATTTTGTACAACTTTCAAACAAAGTCCTCGCTACGACTCCACTGCGACCACTAAGTTTGAAGTAGGTCTCAAGTACGTTTGTACAGAGTGTGTACTAGAGACAATAACAAAGATAAACCATTGTCGCCATATACCTTGTGGGGTCGAGGTTATTTTTTGAAATATTTTATCCGAAGCGTAAGCGATGTAACATAATATAAAGAAAAACAAAAATCTATACTAAAATGACAATGTATGGGATAAACGGGGTTTATTTCATTTCTTAAATGGGAATTTTGCCACTTTAAGGGGCGGTCTGATTGGATCGGCAAAACTGACTTCAATTCTTCAATGCTTTCATTCTTCAGTTATCTCCACTTGAAATTATACTTGACGCTGCTAATGAACCGGGCTTTACGGTTTTGATTTATGGCCCTGTCACACTATAACGTTCTAGCCAATGTTCGAAAACTTCGACAATTTTAGTAAAAACCGATAGCACTTGCTGAAGAATTCGCAGAAATTCTCTTGTTGGACACGTTTTTACGTCAGACTGATGATTTTCAATACACGGGAAACTAATGATTTAAAAAGCATAACAGGACATATCATTTTTTAAAAAAAAATTACAAACATACTTGAAGTATGCGGAACGCGTGCACAAAGAGTGTCTAACGAACAGTCGAACGTCTGCAGCTTTTGATGATCTTTCTTCAGATCAGTTTTATTATTTTTCCAAGTCAAATCAAAAGGTGTTAAAATAGAAGTGAAACCAAAAGATATGCCAAAAATAACAATATGGGTAACACCAAAGAAAATAACAAATTTTATTTCAAATCACCTCAATCAATAAGACGCTGAAACAAAGCATTGATTTTCATTCTGTGGAATGGATTTTAGCTCAACTGGCCTAAAAGCCTTTGTGAGCTTTTGCCATCACTTTGCGTCCGTCGTCTGTCGTCAGTCCGTCCGTCTGTCAACAATTTCGAAATTTTCTCCTTTCAAACTGCTGAGCCAATTGCAACCAAACTTGGCCCCAAGCATCACCAGGATATGCAGTTTAAAAATTATGTTCGATTAGTCGGAGGACAAAACAACATGGCCGTTGTTGCTAAAAATAGAACATAGGGGTAAATTGCAGTTTTTAGAAAATAACTCAAAAACCATTACAGATATCAAAAATCTGACATGTGGTAAAAATGATCAGAATGGCAAAATTTACATGTTCTGCAATTTTGAAGGAAAACAGAAAACCCATCTTGGAGTTATTGCCCCTTTCCCGTAAAATTTTGAAATTTTAATGTATTTTATTTTTAATAGAAAAACTAAAACAGATATAAGCGAACTTTAATTACAAAAATGTTCAGCATACTAAGATCTACCCACCTGTAAATTTTGAATACCCATGAAGGAGTTAATGCCCTTTGTCGAATTTTCATAATTTTATACATTTTGTCTTATATTTCAAAAACAATCTGAGATAGAGGTTCAGTTTGAATAGCAAAAGTGTTCAGTTTATTAAAAACTACAGTCTCTACATATGTCCAACAGGTTCACATCTCATCCAAGATGACCGCCAACATAGTTTAACATAGGACCATACGGGCGAATGTTGTAAATTGTACTTCTTGAACATCGTTTCATTCGTCAAGTTGATATTAAATAGGCATTATAGCAAAAAATGATGCAAATTAAATAAATGAAGGATTTTAGTGCATATCATAAATCCAAGATGGCCGCCACTGCAGATCTTAGTTTAGCATTGGAGACTATGAGAAAATGTTATTAATTGCTAATTTTTTAACATACTTTCATATATCGAGTTGATATTAACAAGTCATGGTAACATGATGGTCATCTACCAAATTTTGCTGATCTTTATCAATAATAAATCCAAAATGATTACCAGGGGGCAGTCAGATACCCCGTTGACTAAAATTATCTACCCTTTAAATTAGGAACTCTTCAAAATCTAGCCAAAAACTTGTACCTCCAGAATGGACGCGGCGGTTTGGGCAGGTCCTGAAAATGTCACTGTAACATTAAAAAATCGTTAAATACCGGGATTATAACAAAACAGATAAGATAGCAAGTAGTTTTTCTTTCAATCTCATAATTACAGAAGACGATGAAACCAAAAGTAACATTACAAAATAGGAGTTGAAGTCGTTCTTATGTCGACCCGGTAGGCATTTATTAACAACTGGTCAATGAGAGAAAAAAATCGCAAAAAATTCAAATCTGATTGTGCGAAAAAAGCACGGATTCGTTCGACCAGCCTTCCCGATGTAAATTCAAGGGTCGATTTTCAAAAAAATCGAAGCATATGCCAAAAATCGGTAGAGTTTAGAAAATCTGTTGTTAGGGTGAATCCAGGGGAGACAATTGTTTTGTGTACATTTTAAAAGGGTGTGTTTGACTTGAAAAAACTAAATCGTGCTTATTTTTATCACTTTTGAATGGCATTGCAATCAAAATTGTATGCTGTAATGAGTTCGTATAAGGTATTGAGAACGCTTAAATGCGACATTACTTTCATTCAATGGGATATATAACGTGACTGTATCTACGTGCGTGTGTACTTGGAAAAAGCCTTAAAAAGGGGGGAAACAAATAAGTAGCAATTCGAAAAGAAATAACTGTATTTCTAGCGTCAGTGTCGTCGATGTAGCCCGTAATGTCGGTTCATTAACAATGGTCAGCTACAAATTGTGACATACATTAATTGCAAGTGTACAATGTTTTAAATCAGACTAATAAATGAAGTTCAGGAATATCATGTTCCGGCTAGACTTCAGGAAGATTAGACTATTTTGAGCAAAAAATTGGCCTTTTTGTTTGTTTGTTTTTTTTTTTTTCAAGATATAAACATTACATCTCGTGTTTACTGTAAAAACTGCTAAAGCCATAACTGTAAACTGTTTTGAACAACACCGGTAAGCAATTAACTTGATATACAGATCCTAAAAAAATCTAAAATTCACTTCATAGACCTCTTCATAATTAAACCAAACCTGTTGACAGCCAGGCAAGGACAACTGACAACCTATAATGGCGCTTTGTAACTTCCTTTCTAAATCCGATTTGAAAAAGTTCCGGTATTCAGTTATTGTTGCCACTGGGTCGATGCCACTGCTGGTGGACTGTTAGTCCACAAGGGTATTCACCAGCCCAGTAATCAGTACTTCGGTGCTGACCCGAAAGCCGATTCTATTTGGAACCTTACAATATCTAAATTTTATGTAAATTTTGTTGAAAACTAAGGAGTATCTCCCTCGTGCACAGCAATGTCCTTAGCTGATTTTGGCTTTACATTTAGATCATATTGGTTGTTTGTTCTCTATCAGTTTTCAAACATCTTTGAATTTATGGATTTCCAAACGTTTAGATTATATCTGCAATGAAGAGACATTAGTTGTCGAAATGCGCGTATGCAGAATTTAAATTCACAGTTACTTTGGTATTTAGTTATTCATGCTCAGGTATGAAGCACACTTGAAGAAAAAAATCCACCCTTTTCTTGAGTGTACGAACCATACCAAAATTAATGGACAACTCCTTAACTCTTTAATTAAGGTGGATTAAAAGACCAATTGCAGTAGACTTTTCACACAAAGCAATTGATATACTTGAACTACGAAAAAATTGTAACTTACTAAAATTTGTATATACAGAATATTTATTTATTAATAATAACTTTATTTGTACAAATAAACCCTAACGGATTAAAGCAAAATATAAACTATACAATGACATACAAATTCACAAATTGTTTACAACATATAATAAGAAGATCTATATTTAATGAAGTAAAATTGGCCAATGTGGACCTCATTTTCGCAGTTCTACAGAGCGCTTTATATAGTCAACAACACTAGACAATAAACTTGTATCTGGATTCAAGTTTTTTTTAACTTTGATGGAGAATCAAGCTGGTTAAAATCAGTTACATGGTTATTTATATTTTCAATGAAACTCTGTCTTATATTATTGTTAATTTGACAATGAAAAAAGAAGTCTTCTTCATTGTCAAGGACATTACAAGTTTTACATATTCTTTGATTTCGAGGTATTTTCTTCAAGGTTATGATCACTGATTCGAAATTTTGTGATCAGTTGACGACTATTAAGATTTTTTAATTATAAAGAAATCCTAACAGGACATGTGACCTCCAAGATTCATCGTTGGAGAACCATGAAACCTCTAATCGTACCATCTTCACATGCATACTTGTGCATCTTTGTCGAGTTTCCTCCTTCATACAATTTAAACATTCAGTATAATACTAGTACTATAGTATAATACTGATAAAGTATAATACTATTGAAATCATTGTCGATTTGGTGATTGATATGGTTGAGGGACATAGGTTCCCGTGAGCCTCTTGTTTAAGCTCTCAGTGAGATGGGATTGTATTAATTACAAATTGAACACTAGCCCATGTGGTGAAGACTAACTATTTTATTTACGGAAAAATACAAAGATATATGGAGAGCACGAAACGGAAATTTATTTAATACCAATATGTCAGGGCAGATTCAGGATGTATAGCGAGAGGGGATTTACTTAAAAATGATGACCAATATATTTTTAGACAAATTCGTTGCCAAAAACTCCGATTATACCCTCCTTTTTTAGTTTTAGGATAGGTGTACGCTCCTCACGCC